>JAGPOW010000335.1:1007736-1027744 GCA_030014935.1 Caiman crocodilus | reverse complement strand
CTCTGCTTGGGTTGACTGGTACTGTAGGATTAGTATTCAATCTCTTCTATGAAATCTGCTGCGCTGTCTCCAATACAATAGGTAGTTTGGGTCCATTTCTTAAATGTATTCAGTGCAAATAGGACACTTCAGAAGTCAGGGACCATGTTCAAAAATTGTGAGACTCACCCAGGAATTTCTGGCCCTGGCTTTGCAAGTCCTGCTACCCTGGATACACAGGGAAAGGTGCACTGGTCTAATGGAAGAAGCCATCAGAACAAGCAGGGAAAGTCACTCAGTCAGTAGGGAATGCAGGGTGGGCAGCAAAAGCAGTGGCAGAGCCACAAGGCGTTTGTAGCAGGGGGCCAGGAAGTGCAGCAGGAGTAGGCAGGGATACAGGAGAGGGAAGCACAGAGAAATTGCGGAGATGTTATGAGGAGGGAACACAGTGGAGGCAGGGAAGAGGCTGCACTGAGGCTCCTGTACAGAAAACGGTACCACACTTGACTTCAGAACACAGGACCAGAGGGGCCCTTATCCCATCCACTGACTCGGACTTTACCTGGTCATTCGTGGCACCACCAGGAACCGTGGCTGGGAGGACAGTCCCACCACCACTGCCTGCCCCTCATTCTGTGGCTGCATAAACTGGAGGAGCACAGATCAAACACAACCCTGCCTCTTTCTACTCTTCTCATGGAACGGTTGGAAACAGCCTCTGAAGATGCTGAAATGAAAGATCCTCCCGTACCAGAGGAAACGGGTATTAATCCCCCAATACAGGTATGTATGGGGAAGTGATGTGCTGGCTAAGTTGGTGATGTACCCAAGGTCACAAAGGAAGTCTGTGCCCAAGCAAGGGAGTGACTCTAGGCCTTCTGAATCTCCATTCATTGACCTACCAAGGGACCATCATTGCTGCACTACCTACCATCTCACATGCAGCACTGCAATAAAGAGATAAGTTAATGGTATTCAAGCACTAAATTCTACAGAGCTAGGCCACAGCAGAGGCTCGTCAAGCTGGTTATCAGTAACCCACCCTAACACACACCTTCAATAGCACACGTGGCTTATTCACTCTGCTTGTAGTTTCCATTTTGGCCAAATACAATGGCAGTGATTACGAGACTGGACTAGAAATCCAAAACTCTTTCTCTGCACAGAATCAAATCCTGTCCACAGGAGGGGCTTGTTTCTTGAGGAAGGAGGTTGAACTAAATGACCTTTTGAGACCCTTGTTTTATTCTTCTACATAAAATAACTACTCTCTTTTCTCCACAGGAGCTGTAGCTGGTGTTCCCAGAAAATGAAAGAAGATACTGAATGCTCTGTAAAGAATGTGCTCTCTTCTCTCAAATTGCCTAACACACCACAGAAAGTTTTGGAAAGTCACACCAGAGGTTAGAGCTACATGCTAAATAACTTTAGGAACAATATAAAGAGTTTTAGTAAAAAATGTGGGCTGGCAGAGGCTGCCAATTCTATTTCATGATCACTTGTAACTTCTGCCAGAGTTAAACTCAACAAAGAGGGCAGACAGAAAAGGCAGACAGAAAGCCTACTTCAGAGAGGCTCCTTTTAGGATGCATTATTCAGGAGTTACAGTGCACTCCCAAGCAGCTGGCCATGCCACAGGAGGGGAGTTTTAGAGGATGTTCAGGAGCCAACCCAACGAACAGGTACTGCCACAAAGGGCCAGGGAACCCTTGGAGGTACGGCCCAGCAAGGACAGGGAATTCAAGCCAGGGAGAGCGCCACCTGGTGGATAGCAGCATTCTCCACCTGGAATCCTGGTGCAATCGAGAGCACCCTGAAACAGCAGGCGGTGACACGTCACTCCCAGAGCCAGCAAAGGGAACACATTTTTGAGTCACTAGACACAGAGACTAGGGTCTGACCCAAGCTTCCTGAGCAGAAAAGTAGCATGGAACAGCTGCCTGAGGGGAATAAACACCCAGGACTGAAAGCCAGTCTGTCTTGGCCTGGTAGCACGGAGAGCTGAAAGGAAAGGATGTGGTGCCTTGACCCCTGCTCCCTCCTGGGAGCTCAGGACCAGCAGAGGAGCCTCAGGACTCACCCCTACAAGGGCCTGAATCACCTCTGACCCATCTCTAATTTGTGCCATGTTTCCCAAGAGACCAGTTACTCTGGCATTGGGGTAGGGAGTGCTGCTCAGTTCACTGCAAACTCCCCCCTCCCCTCCCAACACTCAGGTTTAAGGGGCAGAGGTCCCAGGTTAGCACTGGCCCCCAAATCAGGAAGATGTTTAATATTAAGATTTCTTCTGGCTCCTACTTTTCATACTCCCCCTTCCATGAGTGGAGACAGTCCCCAGGCGGTCAGCTCCCACAGATGGAGCAAGGCAGCTTAGATGCCCACTGCCAGCAGAAGCTTGCACTGCCAACCCGAGGGCACAGCTTCTCATCAGTGCTGCAGTGCAAGCCACAGGCTCCCAGCTACTGAGCCCTGTTCCACTGAGTCCAGTTCGAGTCCTCCTCTGTTCCTCTTGCAGCTCCAGGCTCAGGAGTGCTTCCCATCCTACCCCAGGCCCCTGCTTGTAGTTGCAAGCACAGACACCACAGCTGTTTTTAATCTTCCACCAACTGTAAACAGTTTGAGGGGCTGATGTTTTTCCAGCCATCAATATGAGAACCTGAAGAGCTTCTCAGGGTGGCAGTCACTTCCTCCTCCCACCTTTATTCCTGCTGTCACAATCTGGGCTGTCCTACATCTAAGGAGCCACACGGCACACACCCATAAGCAGGCCCAGAAGAGGCTGAAACAGCAAGGGCCACACCTGGATGGGTCACAGCCCTCCTGGGCCACAGTCCCACTATTGTACCACAGACAGCCCTACTCCAAATGATTATTTATCAGCAATTGTGCTATCTGGAGAGAGCCTCAACTTGTAGGCATCCTCAGGACAAGGGGGGCAATGTTTCAAAGCTCAGATATAAACAGTGCAGAGACTCAGCATTTCAGGGCAGGAACTAGGTTATTATATCATGCTTATCACCATACTAACATTGAGTGTGACTGCATCTTAAAAGTTTTCTTCTGATGAGTAATGGGGTTTTCTTGAGCTTGGCATTAGCCTATATTGCCAACAGAAAGCAGCTCAAGCACACAACTGCGTGACACCTTGCTCATGCATTTCTTCCAATGGCACCATGCACTTCAAACACCTTTTTAGTTTCTCCAGCTCACAGAGGCACGCACATGCATACACTTCAGCACAGTGACAAGCCAGGATGGTGATGGAGGAAAACCCTGCAGGGGTCCATGCAGGTTCCAAAAGCAGGGGCAAGGAGCGGGTCGTGGGTTTCAACAGGAGCGGAGCAGAGCAGAGCCAAGGTGGAGTCTTACTCACCAGAAACTTGATTCAAACCAGTTCCAGTGGAGGTGCTACCACATTTGTTGTGCCCACTCCAGCTATTTTGCGCTTAAAGCATCAGTAGCCAGGAACGGTTTTGAAGTTCCCAGTATGCAATGCTGCCGAGGCACAGACTCCGTGTGGGGGGTGGAAATTCTGGGGCCCAGGGCAGGTGCCATTCGCCCATACCTAGTTAGACTACTACACACTTATTACCACCCAGCACATACTCACCAATCACTGGGGTTATTAGAAGTCTCAAAACTTCAACCCTGCTGATACTTTTGAGTCTGTTAATGAAGGCAGAAGTCACCCTACACATACACCTCCCCCTTCCATTTCATGAGGAAAGGGGCAACCAGTGGGCTGTCTGCCACTTCTTAGGGAAGCCTCAACAGCAAATACAATACAAGCTTGGCACAGCAGCTCCTCCCTTGCCTCCCTCACCATCTTCTCTGCAGGGCAAAGCCAGCTACTCAAACTGACTGATGTTCTAACCTCCCACAGGGTACTTTGTACCAAAAAACTTGTCCAAAATCTCTCCTAAAAATGTAGTTGCTCCAATAAGTCATTAGAAAAAACCCTTGCCTCTCAAACTGCCAGGTGTTTAGTCAGAGTGGAGTGCTGGGATGGGGAGGAAATGAAGGGACAGACCTGTGTCAAACTGTCTTGAAGCTCCTCAGGATCAGGTTGTTCCTACACCAGCAATAAGGTATGATTGGATTTAACGTACAATCCCACAGTAGTGCCTCCTGAAATCATCCTCCTGTATGGATCACACATTAGATCCAATTGTGCCTTTACCTGCATGTGTAGAAAGGGGCTCACAAACATACAGAGAATGAATTTGCTACAGGTTCAGTATTAGCACTAGATATGTAAAAAAAAAAAAAATAAAAAAAAAAAAATGCCCACAACTAATGTGATGGCCAAGACGACAAGCCAATAGGAAAGAGCAGGCTTGATGCTCCTTATATTTCCAAATTAAAGAAAAAAAAAAAAACCACCACCACAAACAGCAGCAACAAAAATTAGATCCTCCTCCTCAAGCACTCTCCATCTGAGACTATGGAGCAGAAGAGGGCAAATACCAGATGTTAAGTCCTTTGTAAGCTGTTATTATTAAAATAATAATCATCATTAAAACTGCTCATTTCTGCAGCCACTTGGAGCCCTATCTCATACTGTATTCATATAAGTCTTTCTGGTTTTAATCAGTCCAAATTTACCATAAATTTGCTCAGATTTAGAAAAAGGATAAGACAAGATACTATAAACCTACATCTTGAGCCAGCAGCAATTTGCTTACAAACTCTTTTCTGCATTTGCTGCCTCTTCCACTCTAGCTGGTTATAGAGAGCTACCCTGAAAACTAGTAGAGATGAGAAGATGCTACTGTGCAGAAACACAAGCTGACCCCCTTTGTTTTTGGGGTGGCAGGCCAACTCTAAGAGGGGTTAGACTGAATTAACAGACAGGCAATCAGTTACTGAGACTGCACTGCCAGCACTGCCTGCTACTATGGCAAAGTAGCCAGAGCCACAGGCCCTCGGGGGCAAACCTTAGACAAAACTCACGTAATTCAAGAGAAACAGGCAGCATTTTGTTTGGTAAAAGATTTTATTTGACAAAAAGAGCAAGTGACCTGCTGTCAGTCCATATATCTGAGGGCTTAACTACTGCTCTGTTTGGCTGCCAGTCTCTTGTCTCTCTCTTCAGCAATGGTCAGACGGATTCCCTTTCCACGGGGCAGGGAGATCCACGGCTTGTTACCCTAAAGCAGGAGGAAAAAATCATGATGTCATACAGCAAGACACTGTTTCGGTAATAGTGCTTCCCCACCCTCACAGGCCTTCACTGCACCTGGCAGACCTTCCCTCTCACTTGAGGGAACATTTTCTTTGGATTTGTTTATGAAGAAGTGAACATCAATTCAAGTTCTGCCATTAAGTCAAACACATACAAAAGTCTGCATAAATGCTTACTGCCGTAAGTCAAGTCAGAACAGATTTAAGCTAAATGGATCCATGGTGTTCAAACCAAAATGGCAGCATCCACACCAGGATTTGCAAGTTTAAATTAGTTAAGAGACAAGTACAGTGTTTAGACAAAATCCAAGTCGGACAATTTTTGAAGAGCAGGTAGATTTCTAATAACAAACAATATTATTGGTTAAAAAGCTACACTCACTGGCTGATTAGAAGCCACATTAAATCAGATCTGAAGAGTTCAACTAAAGAGGAGTCACAGTAATCCTTGGCAAAACAGGTTTCATGAAAGGACCTGCTCAGCTTGAGCCTCACAACCACAGCCCAAGATCACTTTTCAGTCACATCCAGCTGCTTCTGCACATTTAAGCAGCAGTTGAGCTTTTGAATGAAAATCTTTACCTTACCACTAAATTGTCTCTGCAAAGACAGCCACAGCTTGTAGGCTGTTATTGGGACCACATGGGGCAGGAGGGAGGTCCACAGCAGCCCTAAGTCAATGCACGGCTTGAGCTAAATAGCTGTTGCAGAAGCAGTAGCTTTGTGCAGCATGTGTTCCAATTAGTAACCCTTTCTAGCATTGCAGTTTGTTCCTCCCACACTTGTCCAACAAGAAGGCTCTTTATTGCAAGCCTTCCTCAGGGCAGGAAAAACACCCCAGATCCAATTAGCTCATACTTACTTTGCCAATAACGAAGATGTTAGACAGCCTGGTGGCAAAGCTGTTGCCATTGGCATCCTTCACGTGAACCACATCAAATGAGCCAGGATGTCTCTCTCGGTTAGTGATCACACCAATACGGCCCAAGTTAGCACCACCAGTCACCATGCACAGGTTACCTAGGTGGAAGGAAAGGCAGAAATAACAGTATTTAACAGCCTATGTACACCCATGTCAGAGAGCCCCTGTGACAAAAGTACACTGCTTGTCTGGGTCATGTGCAGACCACTGCTGGAGACGAGATGCTCCAAACAGATTACAGCAGGACTAAGCAGCTTTTTGCGGGCACAGGCTGGAGCCTGCAACCCTGCTGTGGCTCCAGACCAGAAGCCTCCACCCCTACTCCCAAGCAACTGGCTGCCTGCACTCTCTTGCTGCAGATACCCAACCCCTCTGCAATGAGGAGAACTCAGACACTGTGTAACAGGATCCCTAGAAAGGACAAGCAGCACATCAAAGCACAGCTCTTTGCCACCAATCCCCCATGCTGGATCACACCTTCACAAGCAGCAAGTTGCTGCAGACCCCTTGGACTGCAGGGCTGCTGTGGTATAATGAGCATGGTGCAGGTTAACTTTCCTGTTCCCAGGCTACGTAATTGTAAACAGAAACCCAACCAAGTGAGAGCAAACTAAGTAACTATGAACTCAACATAAAAGATGCTCTGTTCAGTTGAATGGATGACCTTCTTGACAGAACTTTAAACTGAGACTGCTGGGGGACGGGTGGTCTACTAACAGTTTTGCACAGGTCATTTCAGCTGCACTACCAATAACTTGGGCAACCCAAGGAAAGGTCTGACTTAACCCCTCAGGAAAGCACTGGACTTCTCATGGCAGTCTTAACTGCCTATACACCAATGCCAGGAGCTTGGGAAATAAGCATGAAAAACTGGCCCTTCTCCTAGTGAAAATGACTATGACCTTATAGGAATTATGGAGACCTGGTGAGACTCCACCTACGATTGGTTGGTGACAGTACAGCAGACACCTTGTATAGGAGAGACCATTGGGGTGGGTTGCTCTCTACATCAAAGATCGTCTCACCTCCCTGCAGACTGAGTTTCCAAACCAGGAAAGGCGTCTCGAGACCCTCTGGGTCAAGAAACAAGGAGAACATGGGCAAGCTGATTTATTTGTAGCAGTCTGTCACAGACCTCCCCACCAACAGGAAAACTAGATTGTGAATTCAATAAGGAACTGCTCATAGCCGCGCGCTCCCAATGCACAATCGTCATGGGGGACTTCAAATTCCCAGACATCTCTTGGGATGAGCGCATGGCTAAATCTGACAGGTTGTGTAGCTTTCTCACATGCATCGATGACCTCTACCTAACCCAGGAGGTCTGTGGGCCAACTACAGAAGAGGTGTTGCTTGATCTGGTCCTGGCCAAAGGGGAGTTAGCGATCTGCGGATCAAGGCAAAGCTTGGCGACAGCAACCATGAATTGATCACCTTCTTAGTTCACCGAAGAGCAGGCAAACCCCTCAGTAAAAAAAGATGTCCTTAACTTTGGGAAGGCTGACTTTTACAAACTGAGAAAACTGGTCAGTCAGGCAATTAGAGGCCATAAGCCCCCAGAAAAGGGAGTACATGAAGAATGGTCACCTCTCAAAAATATAATCCTTGAAACATAGGGCAAAGCCATACCATCTCACAAGAAATGCAGTCAACGGGCAAGGAAGCCCCCATGGCTAAATAAGGAACTGTTGCTGGACCTCATTAAGCTCAAAAAAGTAGCCTACACCAGCTGGAAAACAGGAAGCATTACCAAACAGGATTACTCTGCACTCACCTGCACCTGTACAGTGGTCGAGACAAGCCAAGACACAAACCGAATTGAGGCTAACTACATGAATCAAGGACAACAAGAAGTCCTTCTTCAGATACATGGGAAGTCAGAAGAAGAACAAGGACTGGGCCCCTGAGAGATTCAACAGAGCAACTAACTTCTGTTGCCCAAGAAAAACCCAATCTCCTATATGACTTTTTTGCATCAGTTTTTCACCCTCCCAGGAGGATCACACTGCCAGGAATGGCACAAACCAATCCAGGAGCTGGCGATGGGCCCCAAATCAATGTGGATCAGGCAAGGAAACATCTTGAAAAACTGGACGTTCACAAGTCAGCAGGCCCAGACGGAATGCACCCAAGGGTCTTGAAGGAGCTGGCAGACATCATTGCATTCCCCCTTGGTAGGGATATTTGAAAAAATTGTGGTGCTCAGGCAATGTCCCAGATGGCTCTTTTCTAGTCAATGTGATCCCTATCTACAAGGAAGGGAAGGAGGAGGACCTGGGGAACTACAGACCAATCAGTCAGACTTCCATCCCTGGAAAAATCCTGGAGAAAATTGTCAAGGGATCCATCAATGCCAGACTAATTAGAGGCAAAATTCTGAATGCCAGCCAACATGGCTTTGTTACTGGCAGGTCTTGCCTGACCAACCTCATCTCCTTCTATGACCAGGTAACGTGCCCTGGACAAGAGAGATTACATGGATGTTATATATCTGGACTTCAAGAAGGTCTTTGATCTAGTTCCCCATGATGTCCTCATGGTTAAACTGGGGAACTGTTGCCTTGATCATCATACAGTCCAATGGCTAGGCAACTGGCTACAGAGTCAGACCCAACGAGTACTAGTTGAAGGGAGCAAATCAATGTGGTACAGGGCTACTAGTGGAATTCCTCAGGGCTCGGTACTTGGGCCAGTACTCTTTAACATCTTCATCAATGATCTGGATTTGGGAGTCAGAAGTGAACTGGCCAAGTTCGCAGACAATACCAAATTATGGGTGAGGGTGGTAACACCACAGGACAGGCTAAAGATTCAGGCCAACTTGGACATACTCTCAAGATGGGCTGACCAAAATCTGATGACCTTTAATGCAGAGAAGTGCAAGCTGTTCCACCTCAGTAGGAAGAACCCTCAGCCTACTTACAGGTTCAGCAGTGCTACACTCACTAGCACCACAACCGAAAGGGACTTGGGGGGTCTTGACTGACCACAAGATGAATAAGCCACCAATGTGATGCTGTGGCTAGCAAAGCTAACCAAACTCTAACGTGCATCCACCAATGCATCTCAAGCAAAACCAGGGACATCATCCTCCCACTTTACTTGGCTCTGGTTAGACCGCAGCTGGAGTACTGTGTCCAGTACTGGGCCCCCCACTTCAGGAAGGACGTGGAGAAGCTTGGGAGAGTCCAGAGGAGAACCACTCATATGATCCAAGACCTGGAGGGAAGGCTGTATGAGAAGAGGCTGAGGGACTTGGGACTCTTCAGTCTGGAGAAGAGAAGGCTCAGGGGGGACTTGGTGGCAGCCTACAGTTACATAAGGGGGTCAGCTGTTCACCAGAGCTCCCCAAGGGATAACAAGTTCTAATGGCCATAAACTCCAGGAAGGCCAATTTAGACTAGACGTAAGAAAAACGTTCTTTATGGTGCATGTGTCCAGGGTCTGGAACAAGCTTCCCCCAGAAGTGGTGCAAGCACGTACTCTGGACTCTTTAAAAAAAAACAAACAAAAAAAACAGGTGTATATATTTCTTGCTGGGGTGACTTGATCCCAGCTGACTTCCAGCCTATGGAGCAGGGGCTGGACTCAATCTCATGAGGTCCCTTCCAGGCCTTAATATCTATTAAATCTAAGAATTAACACCAAAGAGACACCTCCTACTACTGGGCAGATTGTCCAACAATGGCACGGCTCAGGCCTTTGTAATTCCAAGCACAGACACTACAGCTGATTTCTAACGTTTCACCAAATGCAAACAGCTTAAGGCTGATGTTTTCATAAATGTGAATATGATACATCTGAACAGTACCTAATATCAGTAACTTCATCCACCCAGCTTAACTCCAACTGTCTAAAAATCAGAACTGCTTTTTGAAGAGATCCTCAAGTTTTAAGAACCATCAGGACAAGGTGGGAAAACTTTAGAAGCGCAGAGCAGAATGATGCCTTATTTGTGAGATCCATTATTTCACTGCAGGGAACCCTGGCAGTGACAAAGCAACACTGGACGTGACTGCATCTCTCTTGCAATGGAGAACAGGGTGTTCGTAGAATAGCTGCAATCTATACACTGCCATTAAAAGTAGTTTGAGCACACAACTGTATGACACCTTGCAAGTGTATTTCTTCAACAGGCACGTGTTTCATAGAAAGTTAAGGTTGGAAGGGATCTCAGATCATCTAGTCCAGCCCCACGCTCAAAGCAGGACCATCCCCAACTGCATCATTCCAGCCAAAGCTCTGTCTAGCCAGGTTTTGAAAAACCCCAGGGATGGAGCTTCCACCACCTCTCTGGGTAACCTGTTCCAGTGTTTTACTCCCTCCTAGTAAGAAAACTCTTCAAAATATTCCCTTACTGAAACTTAAGACCACTGCTCATTATGTCATCTGCCACCACTAAGAATAGCCTAGTTCCATCCTCTTTTGAACCCCCCTTCAAGTAGTTGAAGACTGCTATTACATCTCATCTCAGTCTCGTCTCTAGACTAAATAAGCCCAGTTCTCCCAGTCTTTCCTCGTAAGTCATGTCCAGCAGCTACCTCACCATTTTTGTCATCCTCTGCTGGACTCTCTTCAACTTATTTACATCCTTTCTGTAATGGGGGGTCCAAAACTGAACCCAGTACTCCAGGTGTGGCCTCACCAGTACTGAATAGAAGGAAATAATCACCTCCATTGACCTACTGGCAACTGACTTACCAATGCAGTCCAGTATGCTGTTAGCCTTCTGGGTAACAAGGGCACAACGCTGGCTCATATTCAACTTATTTATTGTCCACCATAACCCCCAAGTCCTTTTCTGCAGAGCTGCTTCCCACCTAGTCAGCCCTCAACCTGTACTGGTACATGGGACTTGGGACTGTTTCATCTTAATTGCAGGACTTTGCACTTGTCCTTGCTGAACCTCATGAAATTCCTTTGGCCCAATCCTCCAATTTGTCTAGGTCCCTCTGAATCCTAACCCTACCATTCAGTATATCTAGTATTCCCATCCCCTTGTGTGGGGAGTGGTGTCTTCTGCAAACATCTGGAACATTTGCTTTCAGCTCCTCCAGCATATACACACATTCACTACTGCGATCTTACCCTTCAACCCTAGTGATGCATTTAGGTCTGCTTCCGAAGGCAGAAGTCACCCTGCTTATATAATGCCCCTTCCATTTCAACCAAGCACAGACAGAATACACTGAACTGCAGGGCTGCTTCAAAGGGAAGCCTCAACACCAAAGAATGAAATGCAAGCCCTGGCATTTCAGCTCTTCCCACACCAAACAATGGAGGCTTTGCACACTAAGCCTGACCAAACCCAGCCCTCAAGGTTTCTAAAGTGCTAGAGAAGCAGCACCTCTAGCCAGAGAAGATACCACCTCTTCCAGGACAAAAGCATCAGGATCTTTCTTCAAGGGTCCAGCTAGAGTCTAGTTTCTTTTCTCAGTATAAAAAGCTCCCTGCACTATCAGTGAAGAAATCACCAAATTACCCAGAAGTTTCATTTAAAGACTACACGATTTTTTTGCAACCCGCATTTTGTAAATGCCACCTTGCTTGAAAAAACCCTAGATGCTTCAAACATATCAAGAAACTTGCATCTGGCTCTGCAGACGATCAGTGAAACAGGGAACACTGAATGTGTGGGATGAATCTCAACCAGCAATTCTCAACAAGGGTGTTACCCGGGAGGTAAGTGGGGAGTAGGACGGAGCTGACTGGAGCTCCCCCCTTTCCTCCCCACTAGCCAGTCCTGCACAAGGGGGTAAACACTGTAATAAGCAGTTTCTGAAATAGGGCCACTCAACTTGCTCAAGTTAAAGGGCTTGGAGTCTAAAAAAGGTTGAGAACCACTAGTCTAGATCTTGACTACAGTTCTGATGCCATCAGAAGCCTGGAACCAAAGCCTCCACTTTCCCTTCCACCTTTGAAAAACTAGAACTAGTTTGTTCCCACAGATCCTACTGCCTGCTCTATGGAAGGCCACTGCACACTCTGAGCTGGGCCTGAACCAGGCTCTTCCCACGACCGGGGGGGGCAAGGGGGGGTTGAGCCAGGCCAGGCCAGGGCTGTGCTTGGGGTAGGCGGTGCCAGCAGTGCTAGTGCTGGGAGGCGGGGCTATGGTGAATTTTAGGGTGACTGTAGCCCACCCTGTCACCCCACTCCCAATCCCAAGCACAGCCCCAGCTTAGTGCCCCCCACAACCCCACTGAGAAGAGCCCGGCCTTGAGCAGCTCATGCACAGATCCATGGGACACGTGCCTTCCCCAGGGATGCACGCAGGTGCAGGAGACCTCCCCCGCCCCATATGAGCCACCCACAGCTCTGTTCTGCACCCCGCAAACCCCAGCTGGGCAAGCCCGTCCTAGCCCCACTCCCTGCCTCACCATGGGGAATTCGATCTACCCCCTCATGCCCCTTTCCCCCACAGTTACGGGCTAGTCGCTGCTTTCCAAGCTTCTGGGCTGCGTTCCTGGCTGCATGTATGCTGCAGCTGCGCACATGCACACTACATTTACTGGCAACTTTAATCGGCCACATGATTCAAAAAAGCCAACTGAACAAGGCCTTGAGACAGCTATAGGTAGCTAAATGTCTTCTCCTGTTTGAAGTGGAATGCCAGCTAGTTAAATTTAACTGACATCCTCGAATCCCAACAGGTACTGTGCCAAAAACTTGTCCAACAACTCTTCCAACTATACAACAGGTCCAGTAGAAGTTATAATAAAAACCCCTCACTGCCCCATCCAACAAGGTTTTAGTCAAAGCAGAGGACTGGGGTAAGAAAGGAAATGGAAGCACATACCTGTGTCAAACTTGATGAAGTCTGTGATTTTGCCAGTCTCCAAATCAATCTGGATAGTATCATTCACCTTGATGAGGGGGTCCGGGTAGCGGATGGTGCGGGCATCATGGGTCACCAGATGAGGGATTCCTTTAGTGCCCACAAAGATCTTCCTTACCTTGCACAGCTTGTACTGTAAACAGAAAGCAGAAGCCATCAGTGTGCACAGAACCTTATAGTACAGCAGAGCCTAATCTTGTTTAAAAATAGCATTATCAGAGCTACTGAATAGATCAAACATGGAGACTATGCTTAACTTCAAGACAACTCCCTAACAGGCTTTATTAACAGCCACTTATACCAGGGAAGGACTTGTCTAAGGTCTTTGCAACAGAAGAACTGTTCTGGCATTTCTTTTGTAGTCAAGAAACAAGTGAAAAGTAAGAGCTGGCATTTTTCTTTGGGTGTCTCAAGCTGAACATGGAGTGCACCTTGAGTCTAAAACAGTTGAGAACCACTACTGTAGAGTGGTTTCTACTGACAATTCAGGTTAGTCTCAGGACAGACAACTCAATTACACTTACCTTTTCAATGCAAAGGCCATCTGTCAGAAAGCCCCAAGTACAGACTTTTTTCATTCTTGCCAGTACCCAACACTACTTTTACATCCCACACATTCAGAGGCTGAAAGTTGTGTCAGTGCACCTCTATTTGCATCAGCCTGATATCAGATTGGTACCAATATAAAGAACGTTGTCTATAATGGAAATCGGCCTGATACAGCCAATAATTTGGCCGATAAATGCTTGTGCATGTGTGCAGCCGCAGAGCAGTACTCAGGCAATGAGGGAAGCTGTGTGCAGCTGGTGAGACCACTGTGGTGGGAGGAAGGATGGAAGGGGCATGGTGGGGGCAGATCAACGTGCCCCCCCAACAGAGAGACTGGGGCAAGGCAGACACAGACACTACAGCTGTGGCTCTTGGGGGGTGGGGAGGGGCAGCTCCCACCACTGCACACACCCCAGAAGGGATTGGGGGGGGGGCGGGGCAGCTGTGCCCCTGGATCTACACAGGGCAGGGTAGCTGCAGTTGCAGGCTGGAGCCGAGACTCTTCTCAAAGGGGGCTGGGCTCAGGTCAGGAGCTACAGAGGGGGCTGCAGGCACCTCAAATTTCACCACAGCCCCACTCCCAGTGCTGACACTGCCACCCACCTGGCACAGCCCTGGCTCTTCCTGGAGCATGGGTGGAGATGAGGCGCTGAGCTGGGGCTGTGCCAGGCAGGCACCAGCACTGGGAGCGGGGCTATAGCAAGATCTGGGGTGGCTGCAGCACCCTCCATAGCCCCCGGTCCAAGCTCAGCCCCCATCCCACAGCTGCAGCCCACCCTACCCTGTGCAGATCTGAGGGGCACGCACCACTGGTTTTAAACTAGGAACTGTAATCATTTGAAAAGGGAGATGAAACATGTCCTTTGGATATCCCAATGGATATACCAACTCCCCCAAAAGTGATACTTGCTTTATAAACTAGAGGTACAGAAAGTTCAAGTCTTTTATACTACACCTTTGTGTTGAAAAAAAAAGGGGGGCAGGGAGGCTGATTTATATTAGGATCACTGAACTTAAAAACAAATTGTTAAACTAGAGCAAGATTAGCACAGACTAGGCCAAAAGCATTATCTTGAAACACGCTGGAAAGCAGCTTTCACTTTGCACAATTCCTAGCCTGACCACAGACAGGGAGAACACTTTACTACACAGCCACTTGGGAAACCAGGAGCAAGGCAGAGTCAATGTTTCAAGTAAAATAGGTTACTGGTGAGCCTGTGAGGAGGCAGGATTAAATCAATCTAAAGCTTTTTGGACTCAGTGGCCACTGCCCATTTCTTACAATGTGCCCTGCAATCTGTCTATCAATATTTTTAACTGAAAAGAAACTGGAGCATCCATGGACAATTTACCCTAGCTCTATGGAGCAGACCAATTTGAGAAGCACTAATATAACCTAATCTAACTCATTTTACCATCCAAAGAGTATAGCCAATCCTGCAAGCAGTGGGCTTGGTCTACACTACTGGAGCCGACAAAGGGTTTTGGCTGCCAAAGCTATACTAGTTCCCCAAACATCCTTTCCAAGAGTCCTGCCAGCAGAGCTGCATTGGCTAAGACAGTGGGGGTCAACCTGTTTAGCAAGCACGTCACAACTTAAGCCCCACATCCTCTCCAAATGCCACTCTGATCCCCTATCTGCCAAGATGCTGCTCTGCTTTTTACTCCCAATCGTATATGCCGTGTTGCCTGCTCCCTCCCTGATCTGCTGCATGCCACATAGACTGCCTGTGTCACTTGGGACACCTATACTGCAGATCACCAACCCCTGGGCTAGTAAATGCAGTCTTTTCCCACCCCAAGATAATGTAGATGCCAACAAAACTGTCCAATACAGACAATGGCTTGGTTCTTCTGAAGCAAAAACTTACTATCACAAGGACCTACATACCTACCCACTCTGAGGGTTTGAAGGCAGGCTTATACAAAGGAAAGCTTTACACAGAGGTCACTCTGGACCCCCACCAGCTCTCAGAAACCCAGCTACAACCTTTTATGTACAGAGATTTGGTGAACATCCTCACTTCACCAAAAGCCCCAAGTTCTTGCCACTCTATGATCCAAAAAAGGGTGAACATTCATTCCTTAAATCAGTGTGATGGTGGATACTGTATCAGTCATTTGGGCCAGACACCTGGCAATCCATATTCAAAGAAAGACGCTCAGATCTATACCTTGACCCTAATGGTTCTGACAAACCAAATAAAACCAAACTCAACCCTTAGCTGGGGCAAGCTCCACACCTCACTAAAGACCCTCACACTGCCAGGAAGATGAACTCACCTTGGCCTCTTCAGCGGTGATGCGGTGAACAGCAAAACGACCCTTGGTATCATACACAAGGCGGAAGTGCTCACCAGTCTTCTCAATGCTGATGACATCTGGTTTTAAACATAAGAATCATTAATCAAGAGACATACCCATTTACCTCCAATCCTTTCCAGCTCTCACAAGATCTGTCCCCACTAACCCATGAAGCCAGCAGGATAGGTTATGTCGGTGCGGACTTTGCCATCAATCTTGATGAACCTCTGCATGCAGATCTTCTTGACCTCATCTCCTGTCAGGGCATACTTGAGTCTGTTCCTCAGAAAGATGATGAGTGGAAGACACTCTCTTAGTTTGTGAGGACCTGTTGATGGACGGGGAGCCTGTAGAATGAGGGAAAAGATGACTATTCCAACTGTTCTATCGTGTAAGCAAAGACCGCCTTTCTAACCTACAAAGTAGCAAACATTGTCTCTTTTCACTTCAACTTCCTCATTCTTTCACAGGAAGCGTAGGTTCCACTACCTAACAGCAACCCTGCTCCTTATATGCCACTAATCGTGTCCAAACATCTGCAGACAGTACTCAACTCTGGTTTTTCCTTCCTTCACTTCTACAATACCCCTTTGCTATCCTCTAGAGCAGCAGGTCCAAGATACAGGTGTTCATATGTCACTTTATTAACATCTGTTTTGAAGCAAATGGAGGAAACAAGTGCCCCTACCAGTCAGGGACACCCTGCTCAAGAGCATAACTTAAGGCCCATCCATTTCCCTGGGCTCCTGTTGACAAAGTAAATGAGCAAGAAGATTCCAGATGAGGTGAGGTTCAGATACAGACATTTAAAAACTTATGCTGTGCCATAAGTTGGGTAAACACCTAAGACTGCTAAGCAGGTTTTCCACATCAGAAATGAACACTCAAATCCTGAAAGTGAATGCATGTAACAAAGCTTTATGATTTGGGTTTCACCCACATTGTGGGGGTGTACTCTGTTCCAACACAGGGGCAAGGCTTGGCTATCCCATGCCCTTGAGATCAGGCAAAGCACCAAAGCAAGTTACAAACAGAAAGGCTAAGTAAGAAAGTAGTGCTACAACAGATTAAAAAAAAAAAAATCAATACCAAGTTTACATTTATATATTTCAAGAGCTGCTGAAGCCCTTCAGTTCTCTAAGCAAGCCAAACCAACTATTCTAACACAACCCAACAAGAGCAACTCAGGAGGCCCCTGAGCAAACCCTGCCAAGTCAACCAGGCAACTGCCAACTAGATGGAACACCAAGGCTTCAGTACAGGCAGTCCTCGGACTTATGGCACAATTGGCTCCTGAAAACTCAAGTAAAACGAATAATATAGCTACATGAATGTATTCATATTGTAAGTAGCAATCATATCGATTTGGAAGGACTTTTTTTAAGTGACTTTGCTGGACTTTTTGACTGGTTCTTAGTTGGACTTTTGAAGGGTTCTTGGCTGGAGTCTTCTCAGGAGTCTTGGCTGCAGGTTCTTCTGGATCCTTGTCTGCTTTCTTTAAGAAAGCATCCAAGGAAATTTGGACAGATGCTCTTCAGGGAGATGTGCAATGCAGCAAGCTTTCTCCCTGGCATAGCATGGTGTTGGATCAAGCATTTCAAGTGGAAACCAATGTCAGAAAATTAAAACAGGGTGTCAATTTATAAACATAGTAAGTGCAAAACATCCTAAGCTGAGGACTACCCGTACTGGATTGAGACCTTAACTAAACCATCCCTAGACAAGGATGGCATAACCAAAACATCACAAGAGCATTCACTCACCTACTTGCTCATCAAATGGGAGACAGAAGCTTCCCAAACAACTGCTGAGCCTCTTTTCAAATTAAAGAAAGAAAATGTGCCAGTCAATGGCTGTTTTCTAGCTAGGGTTTCAACCTGCACAAATCAAAGAGCAATACTTACAAACACCCCCGTCAGCTTGTCCAGCATCCAATGCTTTGGAGCGGCCACGCGCTTCAGGTGCTTCTTGGGACCACGAGCCTGGGAGAGAGGAGGGATGGGTTAAGATGCAGAAATCGCTGCCTTGGTGCCCGAACCCACAAGCGCTGCGACACCAAGGAAGCCTCCAGAGCCCCGTGCCCAGCGCCCGGCCCCGCCCGTGCCGGACCGGGGCTGCGCGCCCGCGGGCTCAGCTCCCCGCCACCGCATCGCGCCGCGCCCCGGGGCAGAGGCGCCCGGAGCCGCTCCTCGCTCCAGCGGGCCCGTCCGCACCGCACCGCACCGCGCCCCGAAGCCGAGGCCGAGGCCGCCCGGGCTTCCCCGACCACGCGGGAGCAGAGCCCCTCCAGGCCCCAGGCCCGGCAACAGCAGCCCACAGGGCGGCAGAGCCAGCAGCGGAAGGGCCCCGGCCCGGCACGGCCCGGATGGCGGCGGATCCAGCGGAGCCGCAGGCCCGGGCTACACACTCACCATGGCCGCGCTCCGCCGGGGAAAAGGCCGCGCGCTTCCGGGCCGTAGCCGATATCCCGGCCGCCGTCGCCGCCGCCGCCGGGCTCGCGCGCCTCAGCGCCACCCTCCGGCTGGAGGCCGCCAGCGCTCACAGCCGCCCCGCCCCGCCAGCAGCCATGTGTCCGGGGCCGGGGCGGTGCTGAGCGGAGCTGCCTGAGAAGCGGCGGGTGCCCTGGGGACATCGCACCTGCAGCACCTGCAGCGCGGCCGTGGCCCCGTCTCCCGGACTGCAGGGGCGAGGAAATCCTGGCACCCGGGCCAGCCTCCTTGCTGCAGCGCAGACACCAGCCTGCAGTCGGGCACCCTCAAGCGCTTGCTTCGCTGGCCCGGACGCGGTGCGGGGGTGCCCCGGTCTGGAGTCCTGGAGCAGGCGCTCTGCGAAACGCTGCAAGGCCACGCTGAAGGCAGACCTTGAAAAATGGGCACTGTGAACAACTCGTGCCCCCCGAGGCTGGGGGCACGGGCACGGGCACAGCCACCGCCCGCAGGCAGCCGCGGCGACGTGAGCGACCAGGGCAGGCGGGGCGGGGGTGAGCCGCTACCGCCCGCAGATGCCAGCAGCAGCGTCGGAGCCGCCAGTCTCGGGGAGCACATGCCCCCCACAGCCTCCCTACACGTGGCCCATGCTGGGCACTAATATCAGCACTTAGTTGGGACAAGCTGGCTGCTGACTGACTCCAGCAGTGCCTCACCCTCAGCCAAGCAGAGAAGAGAGAAGGGAGGAAAGAAAAGGAGAGGAATCCCAGCCTGAAGCTGACTCTCCCCTGCAGAAAGACCTGCAGTTTCTGTGAACAGGTCTGTGGCTCTTCAGTCCAGCCCCATCAGTGAGCCATGGTAGAGATCATCTTTGAAATGAGGGATTGCCAATGACAACAACAGACTTTCCTGGGGAGAGACCAGTGATAACCCGCCTCCTCCCCGCAACATATGGGTCTCCTCTCTGATGCTGGGTAGAGCTGCATAGGACATGATGGATGCAGGTGCCTAACTCCTATTGAAATCAACAGGTCTAAATACCTGGGGGAGTCTGTGCCCACATGTGCAAAGAATTGGGAGCCCGTAGCAGAAGTCATGTCCGAGGCAGGGTGCAGGAGTAGAGGTGTGGGTGCCAGCATGGCTATGGCAGTTTTGTAACAGACAAGTATGGAGGCACCAAAGCACTTCATTGACTTGGGGACTTCATAATTATGGTTCTGGAGAACCCAGGATGGGATCAATTTCCTGATCTGCCACCTTGAGTGGATATTTTTGCATCATTTCCTACTAGCAGCATAGCCATCCCCTAACCCAGAACATAAAATATTAAGAAATAACAAACTTGGGACGATGTTGCTACAGTGCCTGATGTTTGATCCTGCTGGGTATTGATTTTCTAGCAGTCTTCTGCAACCAGCAGGATTTGAAATGTACTTATCTTAAGAAAAATGTAGCAAACATTCATTCATGAACACGTCATCCTGAGAGCCAGGAATTGTAGAAAAAGCACGAAATATTGTGAGATTCACCAGCACTGGCACCACTGCTGATCTATAACAGCAGTGCCAGCAAGTACTTTGAGAGCAACAGCTGGAGAATGCATGCTGCAGAGGAGACAAGCATTCAGTAAGGGTGCACCAAACAGATTTTTGGGGCTTGTACAGATAGCTGATTTTTAAGGAGGGATTTTTATCAGCCAATACCAATCCAGAAGATGGTGAGGCCCACAGATTACTATCCATTAGTGGTAGTCCACGTGGGGACCAACGACGCTTCGAGAGGCCAGCCGGAGGACATCATTGAAGATTT
>JAGPOW010000335.1:988226-1007339 GCA_030014935.1 Caiman crocodilus | reverse complement strand
AAGGAAGTGTGCCCCTGGATCTGCGTGGGGCTGGAGCCAAGGTAGGCTCTTGCCAGCAGGGCAGGGTGGGGCTGCACTCAGGGCTGGCAGCAGTGGTGCTGGGAGGGGGCTTCAGGAGGGCTGCAGCCACCCCAACATTTGCCATAGCCCCACCCCACAACAGGAACCACCAGGCGAGTGCTGGACCAGTGGCTTCTGGACCAGCGGCACGTAGCAGCAGGAGCTGAGCCTCCCAGACAAGCTGCAGCTCAGTCTTGCACCTGCTTCGCCCTGGCCGGGCAGCACTTGTTCCTGTCCCAGACCTACTCCTCTCTCACTGCAGGGGCTTTTATCTGCCCCGCCATGCTCCTTCCTTCCACCCTCCCCTTCCACCACACCAGACTTACCAGCTACATGTAGCTCTCTAAGGTGCCTGGTGGTGCTTCTCACCACTTATGTGCTGCACTGCAGCTGCACACATGCGCAGGCTATTTATCAGCCATATCGGGCCAATTTCCAACACAGCCAATTTTCTTTATATCAGTGCTGATCCAATATTAAACTGATATATTGGTGCATTTCTAGTCCTTAGTAAAGTGGGAAAACTTTCTAATTGATAAAGGCTCTTAACCAAGGTGAGTCCCATGAGATAGAGGTAAGCTGGCCTGGTCCCTCTCTATGCTGCCACATGCAGCTCCTGGAACTGGCTGGAGCCATGCACTGGCAGGTAACAGTGCCTGCATGGGCCACAAGCACCCCAAGGGCGTGCCGCCTAGTGCTGCTGCTAGTAGCTATACTGCTGCCAGCAGCTATGCACCATGGTAAGGTGGGGGGGGGTCTCTACACCCCCCACCCTCCTTCACACCCTGCCCCCACAACCCCTCCATATATACACACCCCACAACATACCCTACATCTCCCCATATACACAGCCACACCTCCTCACAACCCCCCCTGCACATCACCTGCCATTTACACGCAATATACAAAAATAAGACTTTTTTTGAGCTATTATATATGTATCAATATGTATGGATCTCAGAGGCAAAACCAGCAGCAGCAGAAAGGAGGAGTCTGAAGGAGGAACAGGATAGGAGGAGGAGGAGGCAGGAAGAGCAGGAGAGTTAAAGAGGCTGCGGGAAAACAACAGGCCCTGTAACAGCTCTGTAAGAAACTGCTATAATAAAGACAGTGTTTATATTAAGTAGGGAGCTGTCCCTTGATTACCCAGACAGGATCACATGAAACATTATGCAATCGTCTCTATATATACTACACAAATGCAAATCATAACAATTTTTTTTTTAATTAAAATATGTTATACTAGATGTTTGACTTTTAGTATATGACTTGTTTTTTTTCTGGTTCCAAAAGGAGTACTTCTGGTGGCAAAGATTGGGGTTAGGGGTAGGACTTCCAGTCCCAAGATGGTGACCAGGGGACAGGGCACATGTCAAGGGGCGGGGCTACCCTTGTAGCCCTGGACAAATTAGCAGAACTCATTAAGCAGCCCTCCAGCCAATAATAATTGCCTGCCCCTGCCTTACTCTCTCCTTTCCATCCTTGTATCCTTTAGATTGCCCTTCTCTGTACTTTCTTTAGCTCTTCTGCAGTGGTGTACTGATGGGGGAGCCATGGGTCCTGGGCGCTGGCTGGAGGGGAGCATCAGCTGAGCCCTTCAGAGCCAGGCAGAGGAGCTGCATTTGGTGTGTAGTTCGCCCGTGCCCCTGCCCTGTGGGTTGTAAGTTTCTTTAGCTGTTCTGGCCAGAAATTCTAGCTGTCACCCCTCCCCCTGCATGCAGTGTGCCACACCCTTAATTTCCCTGTGGAAGTGCTGTGGGACAGGAGAGGGGACCCCACACCCTGCTCAGATCATCTGCGTGCGGGGTGCTGGGGAAGGGCGCAAATGCAAGCACTGGCCCCTGGGCACCAGGGACCCATGGTACACCACTGCTCTTTTGTCACTTTACATGCTGGGGACTAGAACTGCTCTCCCCTCCGTCATTCTAGATAAGAAGTTTTCCCTGTGTCTATACCACTTTGCAACAGTGTCCATGCTGTTAGCCCCTAGCTAGTGTGCACAGTCCGATAGATTCTTGGGCCTAATTGCTTTCTGGATGCCCAGTCGTGTAGGTGAAGGATACTTGTGCTGCGTCTTTCCTCTGCTCAGGTTAGCTGGTTCTGCAGGATTAGTATGGAATGTCTTCCCTTCCACCAATCTGCTGACTAATCGCTCCTATACAATGGGTATCTTAGGTCTGTTACCTTCATGTGTTCAGTGCTGCTTAGACTAGTGCAAATAGGACAGTTCAGAGGTTCATGTCCAAAACTTGTGAGAGTTGCCCAGTAATTTCTGGGCCTGGATTTCCAAGCCATGCCATGGTGGATAGGAAAAGGTGCACCAATGTCATGGAAAAAAACAGCAGAACAGGAGGAGAGCAGTCGCTCAGTTGGTAGGGAACAAAGGGTGGGCAGCAAAGGTAGTGGTAGACCCACAAGGAGTTTGTAGCAGGAGCTAGGAAGTGCAGAAGGAGTAGGCAAGGAGGAAGTTCAACCAGCACAAGGGACAGGAAAGCACAGAGAAGCTGTAGAGATGTTATAAAGAGGGGGAAAGTAGTGGAAGCAGAGAAGGAGTTGAGCTGAGGCTTCTGTACATTACCTTACTGTTCCACACTTGACTTCAGAACACAGGAAAGAAGGGGCCCTTATTCCACCCACTGACTTGGGCTTCACCTGGTCATTCAAGGCATCACCAGGAACCGTGGCTGGGAGGACAGCCCCACCACCACTGCCTGCCCCTCATTCTGTGGCTGTATAATCCAGAATAGCACAGATCAAACAGCCCTGCTGTTTACTCTTTCCTTGGTACAGTTGGAATCCCCCTCTGAAGATGCTGAAATGAAAGATCCTCCCTTACCAGTGGAAACAGGTGTTGTTAATACAGTCATATACCAAGAAGTAACACACCAGTTGAAGTAGGTAATGTGCCCAACGTCACACAGGAAACCTGTAACTACGTCAGAAATGGATTCTAGGCCTCCTGAATCCCCATTCATTGCCCTACCTGCAGACCAGTGTTACTGTCTTAGCTCACATGTAGCATAAGATTAAATGGCGTTAACTTGTCTTCAGTCACTGTATAGTTTGGCCACAGCAGAGGATCCAGCCCAGTTTGTTAGCAGAACCGCTCCTTAACACACAGCTTCACAGCACATAATTTATTCACTACTTGTAAAGTACATTTTGGGTAGCTGCAATGGCTGAGCGGGCTTGACACTGAACTTGAAATCACAAGAAGTTTCCCTGCACAGAATCAAATCCTGTTTGCAGGGTGGGGCTTGTTTCTTGAGGAAGGAGGTTGGACTAAGTGACCTTCTCAGTCCTGTCTAGCCCTATTCGTTGTTCTGTCTTACACTACTGTTCTGTTTTCTCCACAGCAGCTGCTGCTGGTTCAGACACCAGTGTTCCAGGACAACCATCTTCCTTGTCAGGCTTTCTTCCTTAAGAATCTACCCAATTCCCCATCCGCAGGCCAGATCCCATCTCCTGACCGTGAGGTCCCTGGGCATTGTGTGATGTCAGGCAATGCCCCTTGTTTTGCCCACCCCATTGGAATGGCTCAATCCTGGGGGAGGGGACACTGTGGAGTCCTCAGCAGAGAACGGGATTAGGGCTTTCCACACTAAGGGAAAGGAGGGATGCATGTGTAGAAAAGTGCCTATTCCATCTTCAGCTGTAGGCCCTCTTCTCCCCTATCCTTCTTTCTCCCAGGGCCCCTGGGATGGCAGCTCCCCACACCTTTCCCAAGAGTTCCTCAGTATCTAGCAGGAGAAGAGTCTCCTAAGATTTAGAGATGAGTATACCAAAACTGCAGGCTCTGGCCCTGCTAAGCAGAGAGCTGGGCCACACTCACCATATCAGTTTTACCCAGCTAGGGAGTGTGGTGGCCTGGGGTTGGGGATGTTTCACATCAGGCCCCCCCAGAGTCGCTGCCCCATCCTTTACCTGCCCTGCCTTGCATCCCACTTACACCCCCCACCCTCCCCAGCTGGGAGATTAACTTCCTAAGGCCTGAAGGCCCATATGCCTCCCTTCAAGATTCAATGTTGGGGTCCAGCCCTTCCCCCCTCCATGCTCCCCCAGGCACAGGAGACTCACAGGTAGCTCCTCTGCTCTCCATAAGGCTCAAACCTCCTCTTGATCCCAATTCCAGTTGCTTCCCCCACTCTCCATTGAGATAATCCAGGTGTCACTGCCTTTCCAGCAGCAATATGGCCAGGCTTGGACACCACACTTCTAGAAAAGATGTGGATAGGTAGGAAGGAAAACAACAAAAACTAAGGGGCTGGAAATCAAGCAGCAGGGAGAGGCTGGAAATACCAGATGGATCAAAAGAAGGGAAAAATGAGGACTTATTTGATACATATCTTTAAATAAGTAAGTTTGCTATAATAAATGTGTTATAATAATGACAGCAGTGATCAGTTCTCTGTTCAGAGAGGTCAGCACAAGTCAGAATGAACCTAAATTGCAACCAGGAAGATCATTTAGGATGAACTTTCGAACCATGATGATTGTTCAGTCCTGGAACAGATTGCTAAAAACTGTGGGGAATCTGTCATGGGATGTTCCTACCTTGAGTAAGATTCAAGAACTGTATCTTCTCTTGAAATCTATTCCAGTCCTACTTTTCTATGATTCTACAGGACAAGTCTTCTGCTATGGATGATAATGATGTGAAATATCTCAAGGTGAGCAGATGGAGAGGGGCTCAAAAGAATTCATAACATCAGAGAAGGGAAGCAATGGTGCTTCTCCCTAGGTCTCTGGGTTTTGTGGTCAGCACCTTGCTATAGGAAGCTATGGGCCACCTGGAGATGGCTCCACACAAAGCAAATGCAGTGGCTGGGGACAGACTGGAACGAGGAACATATATAAAATGCATATAACAGAAGCGGTGTGTCCAGTCAAATGGAAATCCAAAAAACACAACTGGGATGATATGAGAAAAAGCAACTCAACTAAGGATAATGGGAATCAAGGGAGATGCCCTGGCTGTGGAAGGGCTGGAAGCCACATCCTGTAACAACACTCTACTGACTCCTCAGCATAGGGAACTTTCTTAAACCTCCCCACCCCACTCAGCATCTGTGGTCTGGGACACACACACAGTTATATTCACCAGCAAGTCCTCGGATAATGAAGGCAAAAACTAATGTGAAACACTCTACCACAGGTGCAGATGGGCACAAACTTACCTACCACAACAAAAAGGAAATAAAGACCAAGTATCAGAAACTAACAAATAGATAATTTGGAGCAACAGCAGGAGACATTTTCCTTCTCTGCCTTTCCTCTAGGCAGCAGTGAGGAGAGCAACACAAACTCTTCCCATTTCCTCATTTTTTTAAGTAAGAATAACAGCACAGTCCTACCCCACAAAGGTGCCTAGGAGGCCTGTAGTATGCTATATACTGTAGGTAGTACTGCATATAGTCTCTAGGCTATGTGAATATGTTAAAGGCTGGCAGGGGCACAGCTTGTATGGTAATAGAGGCCATAGATAAATATGGCAGAGACCAAGATGACTGTGCATGAAGGTAGGTAGCTGCCAACCACCAACTCAAACTGCTTCTTCCATTAGTGGCAGTAGTGAGGGTAAGGAAAGCAAAAGAAATGGAACAGAGTGGGGGACAGTGCTGCATATGATTTTGCTCTCCCACTGAGCCAGACAACAGATGGCATGGAAAACTTGTTCCATTCAAAAGGGGAAGGACACAGGTAGCCCAAGAACATCTCCAGTGAGGGGAAAATGAGCACAAAAGGCTATCAGTGGTCACTTGTACAGCTTAGCAGCTCACAGCCCAGATGTTGTCCAGTGCCTGTCTCCTATAGTATGCATCTCTGTCTCTTTAGCTAGATGGGTCCTGGTCATAAACAATAGCTGGTGGTGCAGAGGGAGGCCAAGTCGGACTGAATCACCAGGCAGGTGAAGGGCATGACTAGAGCATCATCACCAGGACCTGTGCCTCTGCATGGACCTTGCTACATAGGAACTGCACCACAAGGTGATGCAGCAGCTGCCAGCCAAACTGGGGCAGGCCCAGCCTTCCCACTTCCTTCTGCAGACACCAGCCCCCAGTATACCGTGGCCCTGAACCAACCTCCGCTTCCTAGATGCCTGCCTGGCATGCACAGTCCAAGCAAGACACCCTACTCTAGGCGAGAGCCAAGTCAGGGAGCCAGCCAGAATCGGGGCAACTCCCAGTAGTTGCTGATGCAGCCTCTTCCAGCTCCCCAGGGCCAGGTCTCCAGGATCGCAGAGCCCCAGCAGCTCCAAAGGAATCCAGTGGGAGCCAGGAGTGCTCAGTACTCTGCTCCCCATGCTCATACCAAGGCCTCCTATCAGACATACAGAAGCGCTTGTCTTTATAGTGCTGCCTTTCCACACCCAGGTAGGCCAGCTGCCTCTTGCCTTCCCCTGAGCTAGGCAGGACCATTTCACCTCCCTTTTGGTTCTCACATGCCAGCTTGGTGCTGTGAGGTCTGGTTTGCAGCCCTGCACAGTAAGGCCTGATCTTAAAGAGGCCCTAGATACTAATTCCTGAATCACAACTTCCCTCAGATATGCACCCATCCCACGAGGTGCTCCCACCCTCATGTCTTGTAAGGTTTGACCAGTGCACGGGGGGTCAGTCTGAGAAGATCACACTAGATCAGGCACTAACCACAGTGGAAGCCAAGGTCAAAGCCAGGTATCGGTCCAGGTCCAGGGTGTCAAGCCAAGGGTCAAGGCATGATCAGGGCCAGCTGATCCAGGACACAGCCAGGAGAGTTAACACAACCCCAAACCACAACTGTTGCTGGGACAAGACCCTACAGGAAGTGGGAGGATTTTATAGCCTTCCCATCAAGGGCTTGTAGTGCCCATTGGTCCACCCCGATCACTTGGTCCCTCACTGGAACCTCATGGGAGTGCTCAGGCTGAGCTGGGGCAAGTGCTTGGCCTTCTGCTTGGTGGTGTTGTGGCCTGGGCCCCTGCCAGAGGGCACAGAAGGTCCTGATTTGACTCTAGTCAGCACTGTGTACAGTTTAGCTGAAGGAAAGCCCTGACCATTTTCAAAATGCCCCCAGAACTGCAAAATGAATGTCTGCTGTCCTCAAGAGCATAATGCCTGTCCTTGTCAGCTGCTCTGAAACCACTCTCACCATGAGACCATCCATGAAGAAGAAAGCTACACTTAACGTTTATTCTGTAACACACAAGAGAAAGGACCTGCCAGGTGTGGAGACAACATGCAAGAACAAAACGGAAGTCTCTCCTCCTGCTCTGACCTGAAACAGCTTTTCAGCGAGTTCTGCATTTTCAGTAGCCAGTAATCCAGCCAGCTCTTCCCAGGTAGTCACCTGCTGGGGACTAGACTCTTCTCCTAGGGTTCCTAGACAACCTTTATCAGAAAAAGACTTCTCTTAAATCCCTTGTTGTTATCTCTCCATCTAAGTCAGGTGGTAATTACAGAGGCAGCAAATAGAAGTCCTATATCAAACTACTGCTAATTGTCCACGATGGCTTATTAGACAGGCACCTCTGTCTAGTAGCACTGTCCCCTGAGAGATCACCCAAAACCCAGGGGATGTTAGTGCATTAGTGCCATCTTTTGTTTTCAGAGGTTGATGAGTTGTTTGTCATGCACTGGGTGGGACAGTGGTCTAATCAACCAAGCCAAACACAGGTCTAATCTGTATCAATTCCCCTTGGCTCCATAAGCAGGCGGTATGGGAAAAATTCACATCTACCTCCATGCTGGCCCTAAGATCTCTTCCCCCACCCTTTCAGCCAAGATATCACTGTCAAGGCATCCTGCCTCCCCAGTGCATAGTAAAGACTGCTAAAGAGTTATTGTCTGGAATCTGTGTATCATAAAAACTATCAGGCACAGAACCCATGCAGCTACACTCACCCCATAGAGATTAACACACCACATGGTTCAGCACTAATGAAAAAGCATCAATTCAGGTACAAAGTACTGGCTGATTGTGCAGGTCCTCATTAAGGTTTTACTAAGCATCTCAAGGTGATACTTCCACTCTGTCGGGTGCTGGTCAGACCGCAGTTGGAGTACTGCATTCAATTTTGGGTGCTGTACTTCAAAAGGGATGTGGATAACCTGGAGAGGGTCCAGAGAAGGACCACTCATATGGTTAAGGACTTGCAGGCCAAGCCCTATGAGCCTCTTCAGCCTCCAGAAAAGAAGGTGGAGAGGCAACCTTGTGGCTGCCTATAAGTTCATCATGGGGGCACAAAAGGGAATTGGTGAGGCTTTACTCACCAAGGCAGCATAGTGGGCACTTACAAGAAATAATGGCCACAAGCTAGCAGAGAGCAGATTTAGACTGGACGTTAGGAAGAACTTCTTCACAGTTCGAGTGGCCAAGGTCTGGAACGGGCGCTGGGATCATCTAAACCCAGCACTCTTTCCTGCCTGCGCAGGGGGTCAGACTCGATGATCTATTGAGGTCCCTTCCAACCCTAGCATCTATGAAGCTATGAATCTATGAACTGTTCAAGCAATTCAACAGTTGCCATCCTGACACTACACCACCATTGACCTTGGTAGATGGCCTCTTCAGATGCCTAAAAGTCACAATGGGAAAGATATCCACAATAAATAGGAAACTGTTAATACCAGTAAGCCCTAGAAAAACCCAAGGCACTACAGCAAAATTTCCAGGCTCCAGCTGGTCCTCTCCTGGGCTCCATCTCTGCAGGAGAAAATGGTAGGGCAGTAAGGGGGTCTTACACTAGAAAATGTGATCTATCAGAAGAGGCTCCATTGGGGAGGCTGCTGGACTGGGGAGATAGTAGCAGTGTGACTCACCACAACCACTTCAGGATTCTCATCCTGAAGATGCAGTAGGAAGTGGGACCTGTTTGTGAGCAGCCTCCTCTGTCACCAGACATTTCTCTCAACATGTCACAGTTTTAGCTGTTCCTGCAAAGAGCTTGCTGACAGCATAGTGCAGTGCTAGTCTTAGCTGTGAGCCATGAAAAAGGAGAGGTGTAGGAACTGGATCCTTTTCCTTCTCTCAACAAAACAGAGACACTGTTTGTCCAAATGGACTTCCTCCCCAGTGCTTAGTTTACAAGGAGCATGTATCCCCCGGGAGAAACTGAATGAACAATTGTATGCTCATAGTTTCCACCTGGAGAGCAATGAATCTCCTAGTAGAAACTACACTTGTATGTGGCATGAGTCAGCAACTGTGTTTTCTTCTCATATTAAGAACTAACCAGTCCCAACCCTTTCTGCCCATCCTTCCCTCCCTGCACCCTGCACAGCCCACCAGGCAGTTCCTATACAGACCCAGTGTCCTAGGGGCTAGGGAGTATGAGGGGAATCCAGGGGGCAAGTTATTCTTAGGCCTCATTAAAGTGCAAATAGCAGCTCCAGCTGTAGGCAGAACAGAACAACTGGATCAAATGCCAAGTGCCCCCTGATTGGGCTGGGCCTGAAAATCTCATCTCACACAGGCCTCATGGCAACTCAGGATGGCCCGCAGTCATCACACTCATCCACAGCTGGTTTGCTGACATGCTGCAGGCAGTTGCCATTATTGACCTACCTGTCTACAATCCCAGACTGTAAGCACTTCAGGCCACTTGCAACACACTTGTCCAATCACTTTCCTTGCATGACACTTTGTAAGCAGCATCCAAGACTTAACCATGGCTACCTTAAGCAGCACTGAATTGAGTCAGAGAAAGCTGGGCTTCCCTGAGAGCAGAATAGCAAAACTTTGCCCTGATTATCACATATGGTACAGCAGAGGTGTGCAACTCTTGGCACGCAAAGTTATTTTGCTTGGCATGCACACCTTGGGGCAGACAGCAAAGGAGACAGGACTGTGCTGCCACAAGAAGGATTGGGCCCCTCACAGCTCCCTGACCATCCACTCCTGGCATGCTAACATCTTAGAAGTCGAGATTTCAGGCGTTTATAGCACTTGGCCCAAAAATGTTGCTGGCCACTGTGCTACAGCCTGCCTGTGGCACACTAGCCATGTTAGCAGCAGCTGGGTGTCCATGGTGGTTTTTGTCATAGCCACCAGGTGGAGCCAAAACACTGAACTCACTTCCCAGTGTTTGGGTCTAAGGCTTGCCATACCCGGTCCTGCTTCTGCTGTGTTTCTGCCCAGCTGGCAGCACAGTGGGCACTTAAAGGGATGCCAAGTGCTCCAGCATGGGCTGTCCTCCCTGTAGGTTTAACTGATATTACCTACACTTAGCCAGGCCCCCATTGAAGCATGAGCAGGCAAGCTGCAGGGTGGATTTGATTTAAATCTTGGGAAGAAAAGGCTCAGTAGTGCTACACTGGCCAGCACTATGGATGAAAGGGACTTGGGGGTCATGATTGACCACAAGATGAACATGAGCCTTCAATTTGATGCTGTGGCTAGTAAAGTGAGCAAAATGCTGGCTTGCATCCATAGATGCTTCTCAAGCAAATCCCAGAACATCATTCTCCCATTGTGCTTGGCCTTCGTGAGGCCGCAGCTGGAGTACTGCATCCAGTTTTGAGCTCCACAATTGAAAAAGGATGTGGAGAAGCTTGCAAGAGTGCAGAGGAGAACCATGAGCATGATCAGAAGTTAGGAAAACAGACCTTACGATGACAGGCTGAGAGCTATGGGGCTCTTTACCCTGGAAAAGCACAGGTTTAGGGGTCATCTGATGTCCACCTATAAGTTTATTAGGGGTGTTCACCAGGATCTGGGGGAATGTTTGTTCACCAGAGCACCCCAAGGGATGATAAGGTCAAACAGTTATAAACTCCTGCAAGACCATTCCAGGCTGGACATAAGGAAGAATTTCTTCACTGTCCAAGGCCCCAGTGTCTGGAATAGCCTGCCACCGGAGGTGGTTTAAGCACCTACACTGAATGCATTCAAGAGAAATTTGGATGCTTATCTTGCTGTGATCCTATGACCCCAGATGACTTCCTGCCCCTTGGGCAGGGTGCTGGACTCAATGATCATCTGAGGTCCCTTCCAGCCCTAATGTCTATAAAATCTATTAAATTATGATTTAAATCACAATTTAATCAGTTTAAGGATTTTTGATCATCCATGATTTAGTCAGTTTAGGGATTTTTTTTTTTTTTTTTTTTTTTGCAATTTCTTATTTGGTTTAATAAAAAGTATCATCTCTGAACCAAGGGTTTTAGAGTTTTGCCTTTCTTTTTTTATTTAAAAACTGTTTTCTACAAAAAGTGCATTCCTGCTGTTTGATACCCTGTATTAATTTAACTTTGTGAAACTTTGCACTTTTAGAGAGAGATAAGGGCTTGACTGCGTACACAAACTTGCAGAGATAACAGACCTGATTACCTACCCATCAACGCTCTTATCTCCATATACTACTGGTAACAACGGATGTTCTCTCTGGAGACACAAATCCATAGTTTGATCTAACTAAGCACCACAGAGATGTTTAATGGGATCTTCTAGACTGAGCACTAAGTCCCATTGGGTTGAGTGGTTTTCTTTAATCTTTACTGATTTATAGAGGAGCCTCTGGGAACCCCATAAGATTGGGGCACTAATATAGTCTGTGGCCTGTTGTGACCTATTGATAAAACTTTTCTAAACAAGTTACATAAATATAGCATCTCAAATAGTGTATAATAACTAGAAATTATAATTCCCTATTTCATGATGATATCTTTGAACTTTAAACCTATATATAGTTTTAATATGTTATTTTTTCTAAAAAAGAATCTTAAAAATAAAAACCTATGATTACATTTTTAAAGCCCTGATTAAAGTTAAAAATAAAAATTGTGATTTTTATCCACCTGCCACACTGTGAAGTAATGCTGGAGCTGCTGGCATCACACTGGAAACCTGCTCAGATGACAGTCAAGTCTTTTTGGGTCTGTCAGCTGGCCTCATTTGGAGCTGTGGCCTGTAACTGCCTTAGGCCAGACACCTCCAGTTAAGAGCACCACCATGAGTACAGAGACGATGTATGTGTGTACAAGAGAACCCAACCTGAGGTAAGGGCAATCTTGAATTAGCTTTGCAGTTAAGAGAAACATGCCACAAAGCAGGGTGCTCATGGTTGGCCCACACTTACCTGTGAGCAGTTGAGCTCTTTAGAGTTTTACGAGGATGAGGATCCCCTTATGCCGCTTTGCATAGCCATGACAACTGTTGCTCCTGCCCACCCCCTTGGCTCTCAAGGGGGTGCAACATCCCCAGAAGAGCTGCCCCCCTTATGGCTTTTATTCAAGATTATCCCAGCATGCTCTGCAGCAAACACCACAAAGTCGTGTGCTCAGCGATTTGCAGAGGGCTGTGAGAAGATGCAACAGGTACAGTGTAGGGTAAAAGACAGCACTGCTGGTTTGCAACTTAGGGGAGAGGCCCCATGTTAGCCCCTCTCCCTACTCAGTTGTGGGTCTCGCTCACACAGCAACAGGTCACTGAAGCTTATGGAGTCACCCAGGGCAAGATGGGGATCCAGCAGATCCTGCCCCATGGCTGCACTTGAGAGAGAAGCATGTCAAAAGCAGCCCACCAGACTGGAACCAGCTCCCAGGCAACCCCATTTCTTTAAAATTTTATTTAAAAAAAGAAAGACTGCTTTGTGGCTTTCTGCAGGAAGCATACTAGGCTCCCTACCCCCACGCACAGATTCGTGTGCTGAGAGTTCACCGCGAGATCAATTGCCGCCTCCTCAGCAGCACAGCCTCTGGGGTCATTCCCATTACAAGTATCAGTTCAGGGTAACACTGTGACCCCTCCCCTGGTTGCCTCGTCAGTGCAAGACAGAAGCTTATGTGATGTGTGACCCTTCATTTCTACAGTACCAGCTTCCATACTGCTGCTTTCACCCATCAATCCAGCAACAAGAATAGGGAGCACCAGCCGGCAGGTCATTGGCTTTTGTCTACTTTCAGCAACAGCTAGCCATCTTGTAGGAAATTCTTCCCCTCTCCAAAGAAGTGAGCTCTCCAGGCACTCCACTGCCTGCCTTGCCCAGTACTCTGGCTCAGAGCAGCACCAGCCATAGAGAAGCTGTAGTTTCTAACTGCCCATCTGCTCTGCATAGCTCAGCCATAGCATGAATGCATCCTCCCAGAGGGAATCAGTTGAGATAGGAACCAGGCTGCAAGACCTTTGGCATCAGCGGGGTTGGCTGACATGCCCAATCCATTGCACCAGCTCTTGGTGACCATCCCTGTAGTAAGAGTCATTTCCTTGAGGTGTCTGCTGTCAAGGTCTGCTTGGCATCAGCAGCTGGAAGGAAAGTCTGCAGTGAAGTCAAACTCATTCTGGCCAAGCCACAGCTCTGGGAGTTCATCAGCCCGATCCAGACCCAGTTCCACGACCAGCGACATCAGTACCTCCTCATCCACGGGATCAGAATCAATAATGCCTGGGTTGTGGGTGCCAGCAGGGGGAGCCAGTGTTCCTTGTCCGAGGGGCTGGGCCCCAAAGCCCCAGCTCTGGATGGAACCAACCTCAGCTGGGTGCCCCGAGACCCCCATGGCATGGTACTGGCTGTTGAGTTTCTGCAGCTGCATGCTGGCCAACAGGTGAGGGGCTGTCTGCAGGGTGAAGGCAGACTGCTTGGAGGGCAGTGGACCTGCAGAGGGAGCCATCATGCCCGCACTGGCTATATGGGGACCACCGCTGACCTTGTTAGCACTCATGCCTGCCCCAGGGTAATGGAGGATGGTCACTGCTTTATGGTCCTTCATGCCCAAGCTGGGGTAAACCAGAGAACTCATTTCCTGATGGGGCCTACAAAAGAAACAGAAGTTTAGAACATGGCGTCATCGAGCAGCATACATCCAATCCCCTGAATCTGTTCTTGTGCACCCTGCTATTGGATGCCAGGGACAGCAGCCCAAGGAGTGCCCAGCGTGCCTAATTCACCCCCACCACAGCCTGCATCCCACAGCATCACTCTGGGCCCAGCCTGCTTTGGCTTATAGCCTAGGCCTGCTGTCCAGTGTCCTCTCCTGCCCATGCCCAGTGTCACTACTGCACCTGGAATGGGGAAAGCATATCCAGGATCAGTTGAGGTAAGGCCAGTGGGTGTGCCCTAGGATCATTGCTCTGCCATGTGGCATCTACACTATCACCAAGATGTTTCAGTGGCATCAAGCATTTCCTTCTTTGGCTGCTCCCCTGCACACAGCTTGGGCACCTGGCATTCTGCTTGAGCCCATACAGCCTCATGCTGGACCTCTGCAAGAGGACCATCATCACCCAGTTGGCACAGACATGCATCACTTAGTCCCCTTCCAGGGCACAGCCATCTCGGGCTTTGTCCCTTAAGCCTAACTGTGCCTGTACACACTACTGATGCCAGCTGCTAGCATAATCACATTCTCTCCGAGGACAGCTTCCAGCTAAGCCCTGGCACCAAACTCCAACCCTTCTCTGCCAACAGTTCTACCTCTGCTTTTGATCTGTGGCTTGGAAGCTGCTGCATTCCCTGCTTTAGGGACAGGTGAATGCTAAAGGGAACTAAGTCTCCAACCTGGAGGATCAGAACTCTCTAGAGACTAGCAGACTTCTCCCACTCAGCCAACAGGCACCACACAAGTGCTGCTTATGTGCCACAATCCTAGCTGAGCTTGCTAGCAAGAGAGCTGAATGGGGCCAGTCTAGGGCATTGGTTTTATAATAGCTATAGGTTCCCTAGGAAATGGGACCAAGATCAATACTATCTCCCTGTGTATCCATCCACCACACTAACTGGTGCACGCACATGCAGCCCAAGGAGTGCCCAACTCCTGTTTCTCTCATGATCATGCTAGCAGCCGGCACCAATAGTGGGCCACCACGCGCATGCACCCACCCATCCTCTCCTATTATGATGAGACAAAAGGGCTGGAGAACATGACCCAGGCAAATCCTAATAGCTCAGAAACCAGGAGTCAAGGGAAAAGCACCTATGCTCTTATTTCAAGCTGCATGATTCTGTAGCCAGTCTCCTGGCCAGAAATCACTATAGTCCCTGGTCTGCAACACAAGGTCTGAGACCTGCCAGTATCCCTGCTTAGATATTGGCTTTTCCCAGGAAGGGGGGCGAGGCACACCCTGTGCTGCTGTCAGATGGTCTGCCCCAGAGTCCTCTGGAACTAGGGGCCAAATTCATCCTGGAAGGCACCTGTTAGATGCAGCCAGACTGATAGACAGCAAGGCATTCACCCTGGATCACAGCCAATGGGCACCTCTCAGCTGATTCTGCTTTCATTAAACACCTTGAAACTGCAGCATGGGTGGGCCGCACTCCCGGGCAAACAGGTGCTATCAACACCCATGCTTCAGAGCTACAGCAAGTGCCAACACCCTCCCCACATCACCATCCTGTCTCTCCATACTGGAGCAACTGGCTCTGCATGAAGCCAGAGCCAAAAGCCAACAGGACCCCTGCTCCCCTCCCTGGAGGCTCCATGCTGACTAGTTCAATTTTGCCTCCAGGCTCTGTGAGACTCTTCCAAAGGCTGGTATCCAAACAAGAGAGTCCTCGAGCTGAGTGGGCCAAGATTTGGGATCTGCCAAGTTATACAGCAGAACCCCCCACACCAGACAGGAGCTCCAGACATACCGGGGGGTGATCCCAGAGGTCATGGCCTGCCCAGTGTAGCACGTTCCAGTGTTGACACCAGCTATGCACTACTACCCAGATGAGGGGGAAAGGGCCATTTACACAGGCTCTACGAGGAATTCAGAGGACACCAATGGCACCACAGTCACTATGCCCTTGTAGCCCAAGTACTGGACAGTAGCTCAGGCCATCTTAGCTAAGTCACTTCATTTCCTCCTGCCTCAGTTCACCCTCCCCCCCCTAGTCTATTTAGATCACAAGCATTTTCAGGCAAGGACACAGTGTTGTGCATGATGCTCAATGCAAGAAGCCCTGCTCTCAATGGAAGGAGGTGGCCACAGGCAAAGGGCATGGAGCCTGCAGAGTATTGGCATTATATGGAAGAACTGCAGACATCAAAGCTCCATGAAGAGAATTAGGTCTGAACCTTTGTCTTTGGGCTGTCAGGGGAGAGCCACCTTCACTCAGCTAGAGAGTGAGGTAGACAGAGGGCTTGGCATTTTCTTTTATTAGGTCACAGCCCAAGTGACCCACAATTAACATCCAACCTCACTGGCACTTCAGACTCCTTCCTCTCTGCTGTCAAGAGGAAGGACACCCTGCCTGGGGAGCAGAGGGCTGATGATTAAGTATTACCTGCCCTCTCACATACCAGAATCTAGCTGGGACTCAACCCCCTTCCTAAAGGGAATGGGGGAAGTGGGCAGGTGATTGTGCCGACACCTACTTGCAACCCCACACCTCTTCCCCCACCCTCCAATCCCAAAAATACAGCACGACCCTCACTCCTATCTCCAGTGCCCCAAATTTCTGACAGTAATTTAGGCACAGACAGCTGCAGTGCAGGTCAGCATTGCAGCCACTGATAACCGCATGAAGCTCTTGATGCCAAGGGGTGAATACTAGTTCGCTGGCCCCACTGACAGGAGCTACACCAGGTAGGTTTGGTCAGCTGGAAGTAAGTGGCCAACGGAAGACACCTGCAGATCAGTGGCATCACCTTTAGGATTCTGCCTTTTCTTGGTTGCTAGACACATGCCTGTCAGCAGCTGACTGGCTTACCCACCATAGAGACAGCAGAAGCAGAACAGTTATGGATGGGTGGAGCTGCTTTTTTAAGATGGCAGTCAGTCCATCTGAACCTAACAGCTTGCTGAGCTAGCGTGGGTTAGGCATGCTACTCTAGTCAACGAGATGCATAACACCCATCCACTCTTTCCTAAGAAGCCTGCCAAAGTCTAGAGTTGAGCCTGAGCTCTTCAAACTGAGCAACTTTGGCCATAGCTGGTCCACACCATTGCGCTGTGGTTAAAGTTAGACACCGGCTTCCCCAGAACACAGCCCTCAGACAAACAATAGCACTAGGAGGGGAGAACTTCCCTCATTCATTTTAATCAGGGACCAAGCTTTGAAGCTTGACAGTCAGCACCACTTAAAATGCAAACCCCTGGCTGTCTTCCCAACCCTCCCAGAGCATGTGCTCCAAAAAGCAGAGGTGGGAGAACAACACAGCCCATATGGAGTCAGACCTCCAAAACACATGGTCTGTCCCACCCAGCGCATAGAGAGGGCAGTCCCATGCAAGCAGCAGAAGATGCTGTGGCAGCAGCAGTGTCAAAAGCCATTAGATGGGGCTTTCTTCAGGGACGCTGCCATATGGCACATGCTTGGGGGTGGTTCACAGCACAGCAGACAGCCGCTGGCCCATTTGTTTCTATTTGGCCTCTGCGGAGGCAAACAGCCCCCAAAGGCTTGCTCCGACTTCACTGTCACAGTGCGCCCCCAGGAACTCGCCACCTCCCTCCAGCCCCGACTCCAGGACTCCTGCAGTGGCAGCGAGTTCAACTACAGCATCCAAGTCCGGCCCCGCAGGGGTCTGTGCAACGCCACGGAGCGGCAACCAAGTCTGGTCTGCCAGCCGGAGCGCCAGCCTGGCGTGCAGCCCCCGCCGGGGCAGCCTGGTCGACGCCACCTGGGGCCTCCCAGCGCGGGGCGATGGAGGAGCCTGGCTCGTGGCACCGCACGAGAGGGCAGCCAAGGCTCAGGGCGCCGCGCCCAAGCCCCGGGGGTGCGCCTCCGCCAGGGCAGCGCCGGCCCCGAGCTCGGGTCCCCCGCCTCGCTGCAGCCCCGCCGGCGCGGGCGGAGTGCGGCACGCTGCAGCCCGGCCCCCGGCCCGCCCGCCCGCCCGCCGCCCCACACGAGCCGGGAAGCGCGGCCGCCCCGGGAGCCCCGCGCTCACCTCCCGCCGCCGGCGCGCTCGCAGGCAGGACGGGGCTGTGCGCGGCGCTGCCGCCTTTATACCGCCCCAGCCCGGCCCCGCGCCGCAAATCCCGGCCTGGAGCCGGCGGACCGGACGGGCTGTTCGCGCCCCGCCAGGGCCCGAGGCGGCGCCGCTCCGGGGCCGAGAAGGACGAGCCCCTTTCCGGGGTTATGGCAGCCCCGCCGCCCTGCGCGGCGGGAGGGACCCGGAGTCCTGGTGTCAGGCCCCGTCGTCCCAACTACTCGGCCCTGACGCCTGCCCCGGGGAGCCGGCGGGGGGCCGGCGGGGGCTCTGGGCAACGCCGGGAGATGCGGGGAAGCCGGGCTGGAAGGCACCTCCACAGCTCACCTAGTCCAGGCCGTGCCGAGGCAGGGCCAGCCTGCCACACCGGCCCCACCGTAACCTTCACACAACACAGACCTGACCCCGAGCCTGCCCCAGGCCAAGCAGGGGAGCCAGGGCAGCCGAAGTCCTGCTTCTATGACATACTGTCAGTATGTGCTCAGGATCCCAGGTCCAGCGCCACATCCTGCTACAGAGGAAGGCAAAACCCCCACAGTCCCTACCAATCTGACCATGGGGGAGAACTCCTTCATGACCCTGAATCTGGCAATCGGTCTGACCCTGAGAGGAGGCGCAAGACCCCTTAGCCAGGAACCTCCAGCTTTGGTCCTAGCAGGAGCACAGGCACACACCACTAACATGCCCCATGCCTCTGATGGGCTTAAAAACCTCCTGACAGGTAGCAGGAAAGTGGGGCAATCAGCAAGGCCCAGAGCATGGGAAATACCCAGGGTAGAAAACAGGCACAGCTCTCCCTAGAGCATCCGCCACCAGTGGCTGTCCAACCTCTTCTTGACCACCTCCGTGATGGAGAGCCCACGTCCCCTGGCAGTCCATTCCACTGCCTTAGTATTCTAACTGTGAAGGTGTTTTTCACAATGTCCAGTCTAAACTTTCTTTGCTGCAACTTCAAGTCTTTGGTCCTCCTCTCTGCAGCAACAGACAAAAGGTGTTTTCCCTCTTCTTTATGGCAAGCATTCAAGTACCTGCAGACTGCTATCACAGTTAGCCGTGCCCCACACTATAGAGGAAGGCCAAAATAACCAGTGGGTAAATACAGCTTTCCATATTTTAAACACTTCCTGGTACAAATTACACTTTGACTCTTGGGGGGTCTGCAGCTGTGGCAGCCAGAAGGAGCTGGGGAGTGGGGGGGTCTTATCTCTTATGGGGGGACTCTTGT
>JAGPOW010000335.1:967956-988126 GCA_030014935.1 Caiman crocodilus | reverse complement strand
CCCCCCCCCCCCCCCCCCCCCCCCCCCCCCCCCCCCCCCCCCCCCCCCCCCCCCCCCCCCCCCCCCGCCCACCGCCCCCCCCATACCTCAAACGGGGGCACTCTTGTGTCTTGGGCAGGCTCACCCTCCCCCACAACATCCCCCATAATTCAAACCCTGGTGTGACCTCCTGTGGCTTCACTGGAGGATCCCTGGGAAGTCTCCAGGGTGTTTAGCATGTGGACTTAACACCTGGGCTGAAGGTTTGAAAGCCTGGATCTTTAACAAAGACTTCCTCTATGCAAAACAGTCATCAGTGACTGAAGTTGAAATACTGTAGGTGCTCCCAAAAAACAACAATTCCAGTTTTAGAGAGACTTAGCAAAGATCTGTGCCATGTGCAATAGCTCAACTTTCCATTTTTCCTCTCATATCCACTAGCTCTTGGTACATCCCAAACTTCTGTTTGAGACTTGAGTTTCTAATATAAAAAGCCTAGTAGGATTTTTTTGTTCTGTTATTGGGGGAAAACAATAGTTAGATCTCTTTCATAGCAATTCACTGGAGCTCCCAGCCCTTAGCACTGGGCATCGATTCTGATAGTTTTCAGAGACCACAGTGAATCATTAGGACAGGAATTTTTGGAGGAGCTCTACTAACCTCAGCATGTAGAGGTAGAAGCAATCAGGGCTCATAGTAGAAAGTATATCTTTTATTAGACCAACAAGATTTTTGCAAAAAAAATGCTTTTAATTGCAAGCTTTTGGACACAAACACCCTTCATCAGGTACTGGAGAAGAGAGCACTTCTGAAAATCTAGCCCTTCTTCACTGTCATTCAATCTGCTGTAGCTTCAGGCCTTGGTGCCTGGCTGCTCTTGTCCTGTTCTGGTTACACTCTCACTCCTTCACAGTTTCATGTGGAACCAAGTTTCTATCTTTCTCTTCTGTACCTTCAAGTCTGTGGGACGCCTCATGAATCCCTGCCTACCCATGGATGATAATTTCCAGAGTCTGGGACAGTGACTGTTGAAAGATTGAGGACTTTTGTGGATTCCAGCTGTTCTCAGGTAAGCTGTTTCTGGCTGTAATGGGGCATGCTAATATTGTACCTCTGTTGCCTCTCTTAGGAACATACAAACTGATGGACTGGGTCAGACTTCATGTCCTAAGTGTCTCATGCCTGAAGGCTGCTGTACACAGATGCTTGCTTTAGGCTAACTGTGGACATAGAGTAACCTATCGCCTTTGTCCCCTGTGACAAGCCTATGCATGTATCCTTACAAATGTGATCCTTAAGAGGAAGGCAACCTCCCCTTCCACCTCCCAACAATTCATGCTGCTTTGACCTTAGGGTAAGATTCCCTTTCCTTCCTGATCTCAGATGTACAATTGGTCTGACATTGAGCAGAAGAACGAGGCCTTTAATGCCTGTACCTGCAAAGTGATCTGTTTTGCTGCTTCCCAAGCCCAGGAACACTCTGGAGTTGGGCTACACCGAATCCCCCTCCTTTTCCTCCCATGCTGAAACATCAGCTGCCTGTGCGCGTGCTGGGCTTGCCCTGAAGAGATACAGGATCACTTATGTTCAAAAGCTGGGCTGATGGAGAATGGATCATCCCATCCCGGCTGATCTGTTCTGGTGCTCTGTGTTAAACATTTGTGTTTGATTTCCAGTTAGAATTATGCAGATTTCTGCTTCCAGCTGTTGGGGCTTCTGTCTGCTTGGTTCATGACCTCTCATCCATCATTCACTGCCTCCAAAATATATAAAGCGGGTGGCTTCTTACTGAGTCTCATGCTGTGCTGTATTTCTTAGGGATGGCTAATGCTACTTTCAGTCAGGGCACCATGAGCTGAATCCTTAGCTGCTGTAAGTCACTCCCTTGGTTTCAGTAGAGGCAATTGGCACAAGCTGAGGAGTTGACTTTCCATTACTATTCATTGTGTGCATCCCTGTATAAGCACAAAAAGGAGCCCATTCAGACTTCTGGGGTATCACAGTCCAAGTCAGACACAGAATAGCAGAGGGGCTCTCCAAACACACTGCAATTATTTCCTCAGTTTCTGCTTGCCTGCACTCACACACGCTCATGTACAGTCAGACAATAGCTACATAAACAACTTTCTCTAGTACTGAAACTTGCCCCAGCAGATGAACCCATCGGCTTTCTCACTGAGACCCAGAGACTGAACCTGATTCATCCAGCTTCCTTCTGACAGGGAAAAGAATAAAACAGCACCCCTGCTTCACCAGGAGGCAGGGCTTCAGCTCAGAGAGGAGACATTTTAAACAGATGTAACATTTAAGCTGGCGTGAATTCTAGAGGGGGCCTTGATTGAAGGTTGTGGCATAGGACTAGGAGTTCTCTTCTTGCCTCTAACACTGGCTCACAGTGGGGCCCTGGAGAAGCTAATTCATTGATTTGTGCCTCAGTTTTCCTTCCTGTTGAATGGGCAGTAATGACTCTGGGAAGTGTTTCAAAGATTATTCCTTTCTGTAGTGGTCTGGTACCTCATGCTTCAGTTCTCCACTATGGGCCAAACTCACCGCACCACAGGGAGTCACATGGCTGCAGGTGCATGATGGGAGATGTAATCTAGCCAGGACAAATGCGCTGTGGGGGAGGAAGTGGGGGGGATGAAATCATTAGGTGTTGTCACTACTGAGTTGTACATTAATGAGCAATTCTGACACCGCTGACTTGCTTGAGTTGATCCTCAAAAAAGTAATGTTTAAACATGTATAGACAGAATTGTTCTTGATTGTTAGCTGGTTCCTGCCATCAGCAATGATGTGGACTGTCTTCTGGGATACACTAGGGAAAGGCAAATCCTTGCTAGCCAACTTTTTGCAGTCAAGGCTCAGGCTGAACCAAAAGCTGATCTTTACCTGCTAGTACATGTTAAATTACTGATTGCCCCATATACGGTACCGTGGGGCTTTAAACATCTGCTGGTTTTAATGTGTTTAAAGAACACAGTTCATCTGACAGCAGGCACAGCCTTTACAAGTGGACTGCTATTCCACTTGGGCTGTGTTTCCCCTCACAAAGAACCAACCTCTGTGCCTTTCCTACAAACTGAGCAAAACTGAAGTCTAGGCCACAGAAAGAGCACAAAGTGCCTCCCTCTGTAACACTGCATCTGAACTGTTGCAAAATGGCAGCAGAAGGTCTGGGTCAGAGCAGGTTGAATCCTGTCCTAACTGCTAGGTCACCACTCTGCACCCAACTCCAGTTCCTCTGATATTCTGGATCGTGTCGTCAGAGCGGTTGCACACGAGACTGGTTCATTCCTCTTGTGCCTGGAGGGGTAAATAAAAAACAAGCTGATGCTGTCGCTGTTGGAAAGATAATTTTTCCCATGGAAAAGAGGTCTAAATATAGCGGCAAGTAAATGTTGGGCTTTGTTCTCTGCTAGTTCTTTAGCAATGCTCCTCTTTAGAGTAAATCTCTTTTTCCAGGACTACATATGAGGAACAGGGAGTAATTGCCTACCTGTCTGAATCCAGGTCCCACAGGCACTCCCTGCTGCTCCTCCCCAGGTTTTGGAAGTGCCCAAGGGAGAAGGTTGGAAAGGGGCATATGTTGGTTTTTTACTTTGCAGAAGGTCTCCTTTATTAGTTGCTCAAAAGCCCTCCCTTCCTCCAGAGTATTCAGAGACCACCCCTCGCACACCCTCCTCCCCACACAGTCCACCTCCCCACAGACAGCCGCTCTAATGACAGCACAATGAGCACCAGGGAGGAAAAATCCTGCTGTTTATTCAACAGCACAGCACAAAAGTGCCCTGGGGCTGGCTGCCCTCTGAGGGGATGCACATGAAACTCCCATTTAGCTCTTGGGCCCTGGGGGTGGGGGATGGGGCAGGAAGCTCAACAACAGTTGCTTCAGCTCCCAGAACAATTTAATGCATGACATGGGGGCAAAGCAAGAGCCCAGAGCTGCTTTGACATTGGTTGGGAAGAGGGAGGGGCCCTGCTTCAACAGATCCATCATTGTTCAAGGAATCCCAATTAAATGAATACCTGATGATGGCATAACAGGGCTGAGGACACAGCTGCTGGGCAGAGCTTTGCTGATATTTTGTAATGGCATCAATTCCCTTTGAAATGAAGATTGGATTCAGGCGCAGAGTTGTTTAGAGAGTGCACAGAGTCCTTTGCAATGAATACCATGATACTCTGTGCTCACGGACTGACCCATATGCTTAGCATGAGGCCTACCTTCCTCACTGCACGGTGGAAGTCCCGCTTGCCTCCAGTTGGGGCTTTTATTTTTCAGCTTCATTTCTTTCCCTGTTCAGTGTCTGCAGGGAATCTGCTCATCTTTAAGCTCAGCACTTTGTTTCTTTCCCTCCCCATCTTCCATTCTCTGCCTCTTCTCTGGGACTCTCCTCCTTTCTTCCCTGCATTCCTCCCAGTTCCCATTCCCTGCCCTATTCCACCACTGCAATGAAACAATTAGTGCTGGCACCCACGGTATAATTAGGCTTATATCCTCTCTTCACCGCACCACAATGCGGTGAAGAGAGGATATAAGTGTTCATCTCTCAGTGCTATCATTTCAGGATGTCTGCAGACTCAGGCAGATGCCAGTGCACTGCCAACACTCCATTCAGAGTTGGAAGGTTTTCTTTGCAGTCACAAAGACTGTGAGACGAGATGCTGAATGTGGCATGTGGGCCACCTATGCCCATCATTTGGGGGCTAGATCTGCCCCATAGCCCATCAGACCTCTGCTGTACTTGGTTTCTTCTCAAGAGTCCCTGAAACATTCTGTGAAGGACAGGACTCACTTTACCCACCTGTAAAAGGTAGTCACTTCTAAGGGGTCACACTGTTCAGTACCATGTGAAGTACCAGAGGTAGCAAAGGAAAATAATAGAGAAGGTTCCTGGAGGATTTGTGCTGTGATTGCCAGAGCTGGTGGTATTGCTGTTACCCATACTAGCTACATCATATCATGCTCCTGTAGCTCTGCAGCTAGACCATGCTGTACTCATGCCTGCCTTTGGCTGTGGAGATATACTGTCCATGTGCCAGGGCTGAGGTCAGAGCACATCCAAAGTTGGCTAGGTAGTAGTGTAAAGCAGTGGTTGTCAACCAGGGGAACACATACTCCTAGGGGTACTTAAAAGAGTCATATGGGTACACAGAACTGATATGGCTTATAATTGACACCTCTGTGCATGCAGCCACAGCACAGCATGTGGGGGGCCAGGAGCACAGCCTGACCACATGGAGAGCAGCCGGGTCCAGCTGGTAAAGCTGTTGTGGGGGGAGGGGGGTGGGAGAGGGGGTGAGGCTGGGACAGAGGAAAGGGCTGTCCAGCCAGGGCAAGGCATGGGACTGAGCTGCATGGGGAGGAGTAGGGGGGCAGCTCCCACTACTGTACGTACCCTGGGAGAGCATGGGAGGGGTGCTCTTGGATCTGCATGCAGGGTGGGGTGAGCTGGGCCCAGAGGCTCCCCTGGGCTCTTCCTTGCAGGGGTGCTGGGCCAGGGCAAGCGGCAGCAGTGCTGGGAGGGGGAGTTGGGGGTGGAGGGGCTACAGCAAATTCTGGAGTGGCTGTAGTGCCCCCCCATAGCCCTGCTCCCATAGGCTCCTGCGATGAGGGAGGGAGTGAGGCTAGTGAGGCTGGGGCAGCAACAGAGCTGTGAGTGGCTCATCCAGGGGCTGCGGCTCTGGCTGCTGCACACACCCTGGGAGGGCAGGGGGGGCATGTGCCCCTAGATCTGTGCACAGGGCTGGGTAGGGCAGAGCAGGCTGGGGCCAAGGTGGTGCTGGACTAGTCCCAGTGGGGACTGGGCTGGGTCAGGCTGCTCTCAAGGCAGGCGGCAGCCCTAGTGGGGCTGCGGGAAGGGCTGCAGCCACCCCAGAATTCACCGTCCCCCGGTAACAGGGGGCTTCCAGGAGCCCGTTAGAAGTTGGCCCACCCACCTGTTTCTGGGCTAACCACCCATCTCTCTCACCTGCCATGCCTTGATGATACATAATTATGTTGTTATTAGGCAGGAGGCTGCCCATTTTTGCACCCCAATGTCAGGGGCTTTATCTGCAGCTCTGAACCCTCCCTACACCGCAGCCCATGTCTTGCAGATAGCATCTAAGTTCTTGATGTCTCCGGTCCCACACTGGGCCCCATAACCCTCCAACCTGAACCCCCAACTGGATCCCTCCTATCAAGCATCCTACTCCACCCTCATTCGGGCTGTCTAGCTCCCTGCACTAGGTGTGGCCCCCCCAAACATCTGGCCATGCTGGCTTCACCTCCTAGGGCAGTCGGAGCCCCAAGCCCTTAGGTCTAGGCATCCCATGCTGTGGGCCACTGGCCCTTTTGACCCTTCTGGTCCTGGCCCCAGCATGGACCAGTTGAGGGTGCATCAAGTCAGGCTTCTGAGCATCTAGCCCACTCCCTAACACAGGTCTGCCTTCTGAGGCCCTACTATGGGGTAACCCACCCAGTTGTGGGACCTAGGGTTATTAAGCCACCCTGACCCGCCTTTCACCATGGCACTAACTGGCAAGAGCTGCCCCCCCATCCCCTTGCACAGCTCAGTTCTGTGCCTCACCCTGCCCCGTCCCACCCCGGCTAAGCAACCCCTACCCCTGCCCCAGCCCCACTCCCTTCCCCACTGCTGGGGCAATAATCTGCCACCCCTCCCCCCCACCAAAACAGCAGTCTGCCCTTGCCCCATGTGCAGGTCTGGGGGCACAAACCCTCCTGGGGTGTGCACAGGGGCACCCTGCCCCTTAAAAACATGACAAAATATATCAAGGGGTACATGAGCAGAAACTTTGAGACAGAAGGGGGACACTTGTTAAAAAAGTTTGAAACCCCCTGATGTAGAGCAACTGCCAGGGTTCAGTGCAAACATCAGGCTTTAAGAAGGGCAGAAGCCAGGGTAGGGTGTATGGTGTTTCATTCATGAGCCAGGGTTGCAGTGCCTAGGCTTTGCTCTAGGCTTTATCTAAAAATGTACGTGGTTTCAGCTGGAGTGAATGGGGGAGGCTTTTATAAGTGATTTGTAGGTGGATGAGCAGAGAAGAGAACCAGATGCATCAGACTTCACAGGGCTGTGACACTTTATGCTTTTGGGGGGAAAGGTCACATATTTGGCAGATGTGAACATCCAGGTGTGAGTGTGACAGACAAATGAGAATCCCCTCCCAGCATTCCCCACAGCACCAACGAGGAGGCCAGGAGGTGGCGAGTTCTAATCCCAATGTGCCATTTGCAAACCTGAGCTGAGCTGAGGAGGTAAAAGGGATGCATTGATTCATCAGCTGCACAACCCTGTGCTCAGACAGGATCCATTATTCTGGGACTCAGGGTGGTTTCAGGCTGCAGGATTTGTGAAATTGAGGTTTCTAGGATTATTAAGGTAGAGAACAACAACATTCAAGATTCAGGCTGGGACTGTAGGTGAAACAGAAAAACCTCCCAGGAGTCTGATTGCTGGGACAGCTTGGACTATGCTTTGTCCTGATTTGAATTCAGAGAACCAAGCTATAGTGATAATGCTCCCTAACAGGAGAATGAGGAAGTCAGGATTTTGGAAATGGCCCCTCAGTGATAGAACAACTAGTTAATTAGTTGGTTAGAGAGAGAGAGAAACCAAGGATCTATAGTTTGCTACTACTCCACAAGAAAGTTAGTTGTTTGGCTCTTCTCATTCATGTATGCCTGTGTTTATTGAACCCAGTGATCACTACAAAAGCACTGGGGGCTTGTTGAGGCACAGGAGCTGGAAGTGCTGGCATTGCACCCATGGGACTTGATGACACCATGTGCTCTGCTGCATTGCAAGGAGAAAGCACCAGCGCTGTCACTTTAACGGAGATTTGGGACTTCCACCCCTTTTCCCCTGTGACTGATGTTCTGCCTTCAAGTGCTGCATTCTTTGTAGTCCTTCCCTTCTGTTAACAAAAGGTCCATGTAAGTAGCCAAAATTCTCTCACCAAGAAGGGAACACTTTAGTTGCAGAACAGCTTTTAGAGAAGCCCAATGCAATGGCCCAGGTCAGATCTGACCCAGTCCCTACACAGTAGCAAGCACTAGGTTATGCAACCTATGAAATGAATGTGGCTCACACGGCCAAGTGCAGTGTTCCCTCAGGGGCACAGTTCACCACAGTTCATAGTTCATAGTCGGTAAGGTCGGAAGAGACCTGAGCAGATCATCAAGTCCAACCCCCTGCCATGGCAGGAAACAGTACTGGGGTCAAACGATCCCGGCAAGGTGTTCATCCAGCCTCCTTTTAAAGGCCCCCAGGGTAGGAGCCAGCACCACTTCTCTTGGAAGTTGATTCCAGATCCTAGCCGCCCTGATGGTGAAGTAGCGTCTCCTGATGTCTAGCCTGAATCTACCCTCTACCAGCATGTGACCATTATTTCTTGTCACTCCTGGTAGCGCTCAGGGGAAAAGGGACTCCCCCAATGCCTGCTGGTCCCCCCTGACTAGTTTGTAAATGGCCACTAGATCCCCCCTCAGCCTTCTCCTGTAGCCTCTCTTTGTAGGGTCTTTGTAGGCCCTGCTGCCCCCTGATCATGCAGGTGGCCCTCCTCTGGACCCTCTCCATGTTGTCCACATCCCTCCTGAAGTGCAGTGCCCAGAACTGGACGCAGTACTCCAGCTGCAGCCTGACCAGTGTCACATAGAAGGGGAGGATCACCTCCTTGAACCTGCTCGAGATGCATCTGTGGATGCATGACAAGGTACGGTTGGCCTTCCTGACCACGTCCCCACACTGTCGGCCCATGTTCATTTTGGCATCAATAATGACACCAAGATCCTTTTCTGCCTCTGCATGGATGATAAGGGAGCTCCCCAGCCTGTAGGTATGCTGCTAGTTCTTCCTGCCCAGGTGCAGGACCTTGCACCTGTCCATGCTGAAACCCATTCTGTTCTCATCCGCCCACCTCTGAATCCTGTCCAGGTCCTATTGCAACCTATTCCTCCTTTCTAGCGTGCCCACTTCTCCCCACATCTTAGTGTCATATGCAAATTTGAACAGGGTGCTTTTTACCCTCTTGTCCAAGTTGCTGATGAAGATGTTGAACAGTGCAGGCCTGAGGACCGAGCCCTGCGAAGCCTCACTGCCCACATCCCTCCAGGTCGAATAAGACCCATCCACCACCACTTTCTGGGTGCGGCCCTCCAGCCAATTAGTGACCCATCTGACTGTGTAGGGTTCACTAATGCAGAGGCATTGGGTGCTTGCCTTGATTGGCCTTCCTGTCCCTGACTGGTGCCCAAATAAGCAGCTGCTATGTCCCTTCCTCAGCCATGGGACAAATGGTCACCAGCCAGCCAGGCCAATGGCTTCAAATGCAGGTTCTGACCATAGGTGCCATGGTGCTGGAGGCCCACCTGAGGCATTTTGGGGTTGTCTTTATGCTTCTTCTAGCAGCCCAGAAGCACAGCAGAGACGCATGCTTCGCCCAAGTGCTAGCTGTGGGAATGGAAGCAGAGGAACTAGTGTGCAGCCCTGCTCATGCGTGAAGCAGCATCCCCGGGGACAGAGAGCCTGAACTGGGCTCTGGGCATGTGCTCAAGACCAGATTGGCTACACTGCCTAAGTTCAGGGCTCTGGCGCATGCTGAAGGGATATGCATGAGCTCTTCCTGTCTCAACAAGTTTATGGGCCTACAAGAAGCAAGACACTGCTGGATCTGGTACTGGCCAAAGAGGATGATCTAATCAAGTGACCTAAGAATCAAAGGGAAGCTGGGTGACAGTGATCACAAGTTGATCACCTTCACCATTCATCACAAAGCTGGTAAGTCAGCCAGCAATGCAGTAGTCCTTGACTTTAGGAAAGCTGACTTTTGCAAGCTCAGGAACCTTGTTTTTGAGGCCCTGAAAGGCCATGATTTCACAGGGAGGGGAGTTCAGGATGGGTGGTTGCTCCTTAAGAAGCACAAGGGGAGTGCATCCAACCCATAGGGATGGTGGTAAAAGGGCTCAACAACCCCCTTGGCTCCACAGGAAACTCATAGATTTCCTACATCTAAAAAGAGAAGCATATAAAGGATGGAAGATAGGTTAACACCACTAAGGAGGAGTATACTGTACTGGTCCACACCTGCAGGGAGCAAACTAGAAAAGCCAAGGCTGCAACTGAACTTCATCCGGCTACCTGAAACAAGGACAATAAAAAGTCCTTCTTCAGACATGTGGGGAGTCGAAAGAAAATCAAGAGCAACATTGGACCCCTGCTAGATCATCTGGGGCAGCTGACTACCAGCACCCAAGAAAAAGCCAGTCTGCTTAATGATTACTTTTCATCCGTTTTTCACCAGTCCAAAGAGACCACCCTGCCTAACATGATGCAGGATGACCAGGATGAGGATAATTATATGCCCACCATTGACCTGGAACTTGTGAGGGAATACCTTGAGAGGATGGACCCCCATAAATCAGCTGGTCCAGATAGGTTGCACCCAAGAGTGCTAAAGGAACTGGCAGACATCATAGCGCAGCCCCTGGTGAGAATATTTGAGATCTCATGGTGCTCAGGCGAAATACCTAAAGATTGGAAGAGGGCCAATGTGGTGCTCATCTTCAAGAAAGGGAGGAAAGAAGACCCGTGGAAACTGCAGGCCAATCAGTTTGACCTCAATCCCTGGGAAGATTTTGGAAAAAAATTATCAAAGATACCATTCTTGGCAGGCTAACAGAAGGCAACATTCTGAGGGACAGCCAGCACGGGTTTGTTGCAGGTAGGTCTTGCCTGACCAATCCCATTTCCTTCTATCAGCCTCGACTACTCCACAGTCCAATAGCCGGGGAACTGGCTCCAAGGTCAGACCCAGAGAGGGGTGGTTGACGAAACTGAATCAACGAGGTACTCAGTGACCAGTAGTGTCCCTCAAGACTCTGTTCTCAAACCTGTACTCTTTAATGTCTTCATAAATTATATGGACACTGGTGTCAGAAGCGGACTGGCCAAATTCGTTGACAACACCAAACTTTGGGGAAGCGTGTCCATACTTGAGAATAGGCTAGTGATCCAGGCCAACCTCGAGAGGCTTGCAAGGCGGGTGTATAAAAACCGGATGGCATTCAATATGGAGAAATGCAAGGTGCTTCACCTCAGGAATAAAAATCCACATTGCACTTATCGGCTTGGCAGTGCTACACTCGCTAGCACCATGGCCGAAAGATACTTGGCAGTCATCACCTTTCACGTGGACACTTTGGGCGAAAGGCGAAGTGGGATTCCTTATTCATAGATGGACCAGATTTGAGGACCCTCCCTGTCCTTCTGTTCTTCATCACTTTCCTTAAAGTGCAATGCCTTCACCCACATCCATTGTGGGGTCAAGCTTCTCTTAGCCAACAGGCCCTATGGTCCTGCCAGCCATGGCTTCCTCAGGAGCAACTCCTGGGAACGTTTTGCAAGCAAAAGCTCCACCAGCAGTACACGTTCCTAGGCTGCAAACCCGAAACAATGCTGCTACCCACCATGACCCTAAAGCATGGAACATGCAGGGCCAGAGCTTCTTCTCTAGGGACTCCAAATACACAGGGTTGAAACCAGGGACATATGGGCTGAGTGGCCATTTCTACCCATTTCATGGTGCATTTTGCTAGCAAGTTTTCTGCTGTGCCTGAGTCACTGTCTGGACACTGACAGTGCCATCATCCCTGTGTGTTACCTATGGTAAATTAGGGTCATCTTGATGTACTGGCTCTGCCCAGGCCCGATCCAGCTGCATGGAGCTTGGAAACTTGGTGGTGAGAAAGCAATCTCAGCATTAATTGCCTCCACTTTTCTACCACCAAATTTCTGGACCTGTGGGTGCCCTGTGAGCTGGATGACAGGGCTCCGGGGCAAGAGCGAGCTCATGGGGCCAGAGATTGAGCACCCCTGGTTTTGACAATCACTTGTCTGGGATGGTTAGACAGACAATCCAGCCTTGAGCAGGCAGCTGGACTAAGTGACCTCCTGAGGTCCCTTCCAGCACTGCTTTCTATGATGATATGACTTCCGGGGGAGTCCAGGGCTGGGACGCTGGTTTGATTTTTGCATTCAGCATGGTACGATGATCCTGTGTAGGAACATCTGAGCCATGAAGAGGTTGGCAGAGGTGCACGGAGAAACAAAGCCCCGTTTGTAGAGAGGCTGCCTGCAGGAAAGTTTAGCAGCTGGCTCAACTGCTCTGGCTGCTTGTGCTGATACAGTAACTGCCCATCATATCAGAGGCTGTCAGCAACAAAAGAAAACCACCTCCTGGGGCTTGCTTGTGGCTCAGCATTTATCTGATTCCTTGGACATAGTATGAGTGCAAGTGAGCAATGAAGTCACTGGTGACACTATGGTGGGTAAAAGTCAAGCTGTGAGTAGAGACCAAGGAGGACCTTGCTGGCACCCTGTCAGAAGCCAGAGACCTGCACTGAGACCATTACACTTTAATTGCAGGGATCTGGGCTTGCATCTGCCGCAGGCAGAGCCTGAGTTGTGCAGAGGCTGAGGAGGCTCTACAGCAGTGACTCTCAACCAGGGTATTGCAGCACTCTGGGGTGCCTTGAAATTCCATTAGGGATGAAAACACAATTCAGAAGACAAACCCGAGATTTCAAACAGGAATCCACAATGATAAATCATTCTGCCCTGCGGTAGTTTTTTTGAGTTCTCTGCAACAGAAGAACTGCTCTATTATTTTTTTGCAGTCAAAAAATGAACAAAAGCTAAAAACTGGCATTTTCTGAGGTGGTGCTACGAGTCTCGAATCTAAAAAGGCTGAGAACTGCTGTGCTATAGTGAAGAATGCACATTACAATCACAAGGAAGGAGGCCTGTGCCTCAGGCTGTGAGGAGGCTGCTCAGTCTGTGCTTGTCTGTTCTCCTATCTTAATGTACGTTATGGCTATGCTATGGCTGTAATCCCCTAACCAGTCCATAGCACTGAACTGAGACCAAACTCCAGGAGTCAGGGGATTAACTGGTTTTCAGCCCCTTCTTCTAGCCCCACCTCCCCTCACAGGTATGAATAAAAACTATGGACTCCAGAAAGCTAATCTGTCCATGAGAGAATGGAGCTATCCACCTTCTCCAGAGAGAAGAGCAGGCAGATACCTGGCCCATGCAGAGCAGGACTACCAGAGCTAAGGGCTTGGAGCTCCTCAGCTCTCCTAGCTAAGGCCTGTTATTTATTTCTGTTACCAGAGCACAGAGGCCATGTGCTGGGACCTTTGCTGTGACATGCACTTTACAAAGAACAGTGGACCAGATGGCTAGAGAGATTTGGGGAGTAGCAGAAAACAATTCGATGACAACTACTGGTGGCCCAGGGGGCTGAGAAGACACAGGCTGGAACAGAAATATTTCAAATACTTTATTTTTTAAAAAACACACAGACATTTAAAAACACAGGATCTGCAGCTCCCTGTCCAGACAGCTCCAGCCACTTCCCTGGGCCCGGTGCCCCTGCTGCTCATTCCCTCTGAAAGTTTCATGGTATGTGAGCAGCATCTGTGTCTGTGGTCTCATTGCGGGGCAGGGCTGGGGGCGGGTGGTGGCAAAAGAGAGCTGGGCTGGGAAGACCTGTAGCTAAGGGTGGCACCAGGCCCAACTTCCTTAAAATAAACCATTACAAATGTTTGAAAGGGTAGAAGTAGTTTAGTAAAAAGATCAGCAGAAACCCATTGGAACAAGAGGGTTAGAAGGTGGGAGGTCTCTGCCCAGTGCTGGAGCTGATGAGTGGTCACTGCCACAGGACAGTCACTGCCCCTCAGGAACTCCCCCCTCGCCCCCCCCCAAAAAGTAATTTCTTCCAAATTTCCCCTGAAGCCACAAATTCCACAAACTGCTCATGTAAACAGGCCGTCTTGGGCACAGGAAATGCTCTGCTGTTGTGGAAACATGAGCTCGCCTTTGCAGCTACACCACGTGTTTCAGATTCCCTGTAAACAAAGGGAGACAGAAAACAAGTCTTGTATGCAGAGGGGCTTTCACCCCACTGGGAGGCCAAGAGAGGATTTTTCTTAACCTGAATAGAGGCTTTTGCTTCATTTTCAACTCTCCTGTATGAGACAAAGTGGGAGCCCTGCCTCCCTGGCACTGCCGCCCCCCACTCCTAAAACCCAGGAAGGAAGGATTTTTCACGAGCATGTTGGAAAAGCCATTATGTGAAATCCAGCAGTGCTGAAGAGCTGGTACAGGCGAGCTCTGGTTATGAGATCTCCCCTCCCCCGTCCAGTGGTGGAGTTGAGAAATCGGTAAATGATATAGAAACACCAGCCCTAAAATTGGCTCATATTCCTGGCAAGCCAGTCAGACAACATCTTGTTCTTATTGAGGGTTTTTTTTGCAGTGCTCCATGTCCCTCATTCAAGCACAGGTTTAAGGGGTTGCTAAGGGAGAATATCACTTCCCTGAAGAGTTTATACTGGAGACTAATCAGTAGTTTGGATGTGATCAGTCTAGGTTGAAAGGAAACCCTTTCTTCACTTTTGGAGGAAACCTGTTGGGGTGAGAGGTGCCGCAGAGAGCTGAGGAGACTCATCCTGTTCTTACTGAGAATGTCTCATGGAGGTTGATATATATTGTGCTTGAGTATGGAATTTAAGATCCAGCCACATAACAACCAGTATTAGCTCCACACTGTGTCCCCTGATCAATCTTCACCAAGAATTTTATTAATTTTAAATTAAGGTAAAAAAAAAAAGACTTGGAGACCAGGGAGTGTAAGTAGGCATATCAATTACATGCTGGAAGTTTAAGCCACCTAACTCCTGGCAGGCTCAGGTGCTTGAATATCAGACCTTGAAAAGAAACTCAGGAGCTGCAGGGTAGAGTGCTGGCTATCACTGGCCACTCTAATTAAAGCACCTCTTGCCTTTCCCCCTGGAGAATGTGTAAAGACACCGCATGGTGGTGAGTGCCATGTAAGAACAGTGAAGGAAGGAGATACTTGCTCGTATCTTCTCTCCTCTGCACTCTGACCATTGTTGGTCAAGGTATTTCTACTGAGGATTAGGGGCCAGCTCCCATTCTCACTAAGATACAGGGAGGTTTTACCACTTAATAGACTTCACTGAGCAAAGACCAGGCTCTAGGCTGAGAGATAAGGTACAAACATTAAGTTGTGATAGCCAAGAAGACACTTCCACATAGGGACTGACAAACAACTCCATTACTGGCTCAGCACTGTTTATTGGTAGAAGAACACATACAGTGCAAGCTTTCCCTCCTCCCAACCACCATGAATCCAGAAAACTTCCTGGTGAGTGGGAAGGTGTTCAGATATCATTATTTATTCAGCATGTAATCTGCTGGGAATGGCTGCAAGGAGCCCAAATTGAACAATGGCTTTTGTGGTAGATGCACCATCCATAGTTACCCTCTCAACATCCTCAGGATGCTGAACAGTACTGTCTCAACTAGACAGATAAGAGAACTGAGGCACAGACACTGAAAAAAGGATCTTTTAAAAAAATACACAGGCACTGCATCAATAGCAGGCCCCTGTTGAGTCCCAGGTGCATGGTCTGACCACCGAGCTGCCTTCCACTCTGAAGTCACAGGACATTGGAAACTAGACAAAAATAATTATTCTGAACCTTTTGTAAATACAACCTCCTGCCAGGGACTGATGGAGCTGTGAGCTTGATACCAGGGAGAATCCACAGTGCTACATCAATTCATACCACCTGAGGAGTGGGCCTTCTCTTTTAGACTTCAGGTCTGAAACAGGAAGAAACGGGTAGGGCTCCCAGGACCCTTGGCAAGGCCATCTAGCAGGTCTGACTCCGTTACCTTCAAACACATACCAATGTAAAGGTGACCAAGATAGCTCGCAGGGCTGGGCTTGCACCCCACCTTTGTTATCTCCCAGCCCCATCTCAACAGTACCAATTTCCCTTTAGATTTACTGTTTTACATCCCAGGCAGGTCATAAAGGCTTTTACTGCACACCCGAGGAATGGATGCACCACTGTTTGTATTTATTACTTTGCACAGTAGTTAGGGGCCATTACTTCTAGCACAGGTTTGGTTTGGAAAGGCCAGCAGCTGCCAGAACCAAGCAGTTAGGGAAGCAAAACCTAAAATTAAGACCAGACTTGCCTGTGCTGCAGAACTGTAATAAAGAGACGGGCACTGCTGAATTGCATCAGCCCCAAACCAAGCTAGTGAAGTTTTTGGCTGAGAGAATCGGAGTCTGCTCTTCCTGCTGGAATGTTGCATCTGCTTGCAAAGTTGTCATGTGTTACTGGTGCATCACAGTGCAACTGTCTCATTTTATCTGATCAGATTCCCTAGCTCCTTGGAGAAGAGAGGGACAGGCCACCCTGCTTTGCCTCTTCCCACATCTGAGTGCTGACTGCTTTCAGCTGCTGGGATGGAGTGGGGGAGAGTACTTCTAAAATGGACCCCAAAAGTTTCCAGCAGGACCTGATACTATCTGCAAATTTCTGAACCAGGAACCTTTGTCACCGGAGCCAAGAGATTCAGCTCTGGTACTCATGGCTGACACTGGCTCAGCCACCACTAGATGGTGACAGAACCTGGCATGAAATGTGTGCAAGTTACAGTAGCTTGATGGGCACCCTCCATGGGTGCTCTTGTTTCCTGGGCAAGTCTGGCCAGGTGCTGATCAGATCTGTGCATGCCCACTGGAGGCCCCAAAGAACTGCAAGTGCCTCATAACCCTCGAGTGAGTACTTGGGTCCCTGGTCCTTTTGCAGGGAGATAGGCATCTTGGCTTTGCAGAGCTCCCTTTATCTTGCTGCCTTGTTTGCCAATTGATTTATATTCATTAAGTAATTAAATCAAAGCTGGAAGAAAAAGAGTGAAAAGAAAACAAACAGGGCTGCAGAACAGGAAGCTTTGATCTGTGCATGGCCTCACATTCCCCAGTGTTTGAGGGCTTCCCTGTCCAGGCCTTTGTTCTGCATGCTGATGTGTTTTTGGCATCGTGGAGAATCTATTTTGTTTTCTATTTTCCAAGGAGTCAGTTAAGCTCTTTGGGCACATATAAGCACTGGTGCATTCATCTGATTTGTTTCCACCAGACAGCCTCTAAGCACTTTGGCTGATGGAACTGGAAAGCATATGCCTCCATTACAGAGTGGCCTGCTGAGCCACTGAAGTTTCAACTGCCTTGACATTTTAACTTAATTCAAAGAAAGGAGGCTTATGATGCATGACTCAACTAGACCTGCAGTAAGGAGAGTGTGTAAATGTTATCAATCCATGGCATGCTGGAAACACTTTGCTCCTTAAGCTTTATGATGTCACTCTTCTAATCAAAGGTACTTAAGCCAGGGGTGGCTGAAGTCTGGCTCACGGGTCACTAGTGACCTAGTGCTAGGCCACAGAGTTCTAGCATGTGGTCTTTTCCTCATCTTTAATTCTAATCTTGTACCCATGGAGACTGTAGCCTCTTAGCAGAAAATGCTCCATCTTGAGTCTGGGTTGTGGTGGAGCACTGCGTGATGGGACCTGTAGTCTTTCCAGGTTGCATTTCAATAAGTAAGGTGAATAAAGGGGCAAAGCGCTCTGTTTCAAGCTACTCAAAAGGCTCTTGGGTTCCTGGCAAGTTACCAGCTCAGCTTGCAGCCACTCTGAACCAGCTTTTAGTACCACAGTTCTAAAGACAAGAGTGCACTGGACAAAAACCCAGGTTGTATTAATTTTAAAAGAGCTGTAAAGAAGAAGGAAAATTTGTAAGAGCACTGTTCTTGGCTAGCTTTGGGTTAGCACCTGTGGGGGAGGATGTAAATTTTGGTCTACAGAACTAAAGGGAATAGGCTGGGTCCACAGTTTAGCCAGGCTATTAATCAGACTCCCACTGCTAAACCAGGAGAAGCCCTGAATGGATCTGTTCCAAATGCTGAGGCACCACAGGAATTTATATGCATTGCTGCACTTTGTCATTCACCTCAATCTCTTCACTGTGGCTCTGACACAACGTGCAACCTCATCGACGCAATGAGTTTGCCCCTTTTGTGAGCAAGCAGCAGAGAACAGCTGTCTGGGGATTGAAATGTACTTGATCTAGCTGACAGTCAGGGCAAGAGCTGGCCTTAACAAATCTACTGCTGGCTCCTTGGAGATGATGCAAGCAAGGACACAAATGTCAAGGATTCATTTCTGAGCCTTCTGCTCCCACTGCTTTGCAGCTGGAAATTCCATTTCCTTTTCTGCTGGCTATGAGGCTTCCAGTGCTGAAGTCTCTCTTCTAGTCATAAGAAGATATTAGATTCTGTACATGCAGATCTGATATTAGATTCTGTACATGCAGCTTTTCAGGGCGCTCTGGCACCTAGTATCTGATTCTCCAGCAATATGAACTTCCAATGCGAGAAGGTTATCTAGCCACACTAGTCCTGGCGATGGACTGTGCACATTCACAGGCTCAGGGAATACCTGCAGCAGCATACTTTAGTCTGGTGCAACCTTCTGGTAGCAGCATTCCTTGGAGCACCCCGTCCCTCTCTGTTCCCGAATGTTCTGAAGGCAGGGCTGCAAAAGCAGGTGCTTTACTTTGGCTCTTTTTCTAAGCCCAATATGGAACACAGATCTCCAAGGAAGAAGAAGGTGGGTATGGAGCATGGAGCTGTTGAGTCTATCACAAAGGACTCTGGTGGCACACAACTTATCTGCATTTCTTCTTCAAGTGGCCTCTGCATATTTCTGCTCCTGAGACAGTACTTTTCCTTTCTTTTTCTTGTCCTTGTGACAAGATATTCAGCAGAATTCACTGATTCATTAGAATCTGACAGGCCGTGCCACAAGTTTCTGTATGGCCTCAAGCTTGTGACATCTCGACTGTCAACCTTGTACTCAGCACCCATGCCACCTCAGCCATCCTGAAATAGCCGAATTCTAGTTAAATGGCACCTGTCATACTGCCTCACCAAACTGAGCAAACTATCTGGATCCCAGAACTGGGGAACAGCCTTTCATAGATGTGTGAACTGAAGTCCAACTGGCAGCCCTGCAGATCGTTAACAATATAGCCAGCAGATCGTTAACAATATAGCCACACCATGCTAACAGTATTTACCCGCGTGGATGACCCCAAGCACTCTCTGCCCACCCACTCCCACTCGTGTATGCTACACTAGAAATAGGTTTGTGAGGCTGCTCCGAGATCATCCCCAGAGGCTGCTCTTAACTGTTGGGGACTAAGGTCTTGAAAGCAACTGTAGAAGGACATCTGGAGCAGCTTGGGCTTAGAGCGTGTATGAGTGGCTGGGTAAGGATACTCAGAGGCATCTGTGCCAGGACATGCTGCTGCTATGGTGCAAGTATACCAAGAAGTTGGTTCTTGTCTCCTCACTATTTAAACACTTTTGCCAGTGGTCTGGGAGACAATAAAACTGTCACTAATAGTTTAAAGATGACCTAAACTTTGGGCAGAGTGGTAAAGAATGAACAAAACAAGTTGCAAAATCACAGGTATAGAATAACCTGGATACCTTGGTATGACGGACACAAGTGTAGCAGAAAGCCCCCTTTTCCTCTTGCCTGCGTTTGCTCTCCCCTCTTTGGAGATGTTTCTCTTTTTCTACCTTTTCTTCCTTCCTCTCTCTTTCACTTTAAGATAAGGAATTGTGTTTTAAAATTTGTATGTGTGCATTTTGCATCTCCCCTCGTAGTTTGGTATTTTTATCTATTTGTGTGCCATGGCATTTGTAGCTTACATTTTATACTTCTCACCTTCCAACTAAATGTGTTTTAGCAAGTTATACATTGTAATAATGTTAGCAAGGGCAGGAATCAAACTGTCCTTCTCTGTATCAGGCTGGTCCCTGAAAAAGTGAGTGAATCAGTGATTGAATGTGTAACAAGGCAGCACACAGAAATTAACACCTGGAAGGTGCAGATCAACCAATGGAAGAACTCAATAGAAGACAATGTAACAACTGGGAAATCTCTTAATCTCACTGATCAAGGGCTAGAAGCCCTGGCCTGAGTTACTCAGCCCAAAAGTTGGTCCCTGGCATTGACTGTCTCCAGATCAACAGCTCCCAGAGCCCTATTCAAAATTCATCAACAGACTCCCAAATCTGCATGTACATGAGGACGACCCCTGGGGCTGACAAATGCTGTCCAGTAGCCACCGAGGGACAGAGAAGTCCCACAAGGGTCAATGACCCCTGGATTGGGCAAACCTGAAAACTGGGGAGTCACCAAAGTCTGCCAAGGACAGATAAAAGGCAGTGAAAAGT
>JAGPOW010000335.1:906389-967856 GCA_030014935.1 Caiman crocodilus | reverse complement strand
TAGGTTTAGGTTAGAGATCAGAAGGCAATATTTTACAGTTAGGGTGGCCAAAATCTGGAACCAACTTCCCAGAGAAGTGGTCCTTGCCCCTACCTTGGGCAAACTCAAGAGGAGGTTGGATGATCACCAGTCTGGGGTCTTGTGAACCCAGCATTCACTCCTGCCTGTGGCAGGGGGTCAGGCTAGATAATCTATTCAGGTCCCCCCGACCCTAGCTACTATGAAACTATGAGTACCTAGGTGGCGGCTATAAGCCCCAAGTTTGCAAAGTTTCCCAGAACACCAACCCACTCTTAAAGAAAAATTCTAATTGCGTCAAAGGAAGTCCATTATTGAGTTGAAAATATGGCTTAAAATAATCTACTTCATATATCTGCATCATGTATAGCACTCAATTCCTCTGACCCACTCTTCATCTGAGCCTCATTTCTCTTCCTGTTATGACCAATTTGGTGTCTTGTGCATTCTCCCAAGAGGACGTAAGACTATTCTGTACTCTTCAGAAGTCTCTCTCTCATGAAATGCCAAGAGCACAAGTCAAGATCAGACACAACCCTAAGGCTTTTGACAGGTCTGTAAAAGTCATTCATGTAGTTTAGCCCAGCTCATACTTCCTAAATGTACTTTAAGCAATCAAACCAATACCATGAGTTTACAACAGGCAATGATCAGAGGTCTATTTTCACCTCTATGCAAGACTGCTGAAACCATAGCCATTTCAATCGGTTTTATATTTGCTATCCCTGCTGTTCATGTACTTACTACTATTCATTTACAGCTCATGAAGTGAGCAGACTTGCCAGTCTTATGTAGCTCCAAAGCTGATGTGCTTCCAACCTGACAGAGATGAGGTTTACCTTGTCACAGATAGTTACATTGATGTTAAAAGTCACAACACTTTTTTTTTTTTTTAAAGGAAACGTTAATGTTTTCCCCCATGCTACCCTGGGAGAAGTCAATGAGCTTGACTTTGTCTAATTGCAACAGAATCTAGGACTTGATTTAAAACCCCCAATTTACATTTAATTGGTACCAAAACTTTGCTCAGGTGTCTGGGGTAAAGGAAGTTTGTATAAATGGACAAACACAGCAGCCTTTACAACCACCGGATGGAACAACCTGGCTACAATCCAGGGCAGGGTGGGAGGGGCCTGTGATGGTGTCAGAAGTGGGGTGGGGTTGACCCATGTTCAAGTCAGGGCTAGGCAGCTGGGAGCTGGGCCTGCACTGCTGCCACTTTTCTCTGCCCACTGCTTCCTCGTTGTAGTGTTGATGCAGCTTCAAGCTGGTAGGGAGCTGCCCTGGAGCTGGGTGGTTTGGAAGCTGCATCCAAGTGCTTTGGATGCTGCTGTTCCCCACCCCACTCCCAGGCATCCAGCTGTGCCATGGCTTCCCATCAGCTGGAACCTGTGCCCACACTGCAGCTGAGGGAGGAAGGTGGTGGGAAAGAGGGGCAGCAGCACACATGCAGGTTCCAGCTGCCCAGGCTTGGTGCAGCTCCTTGCTCCTCAACCCCAGCAGATGTGGGCAAGCGTAAGTTCTTTCGGCTCTTAAGGTTGGATGCTACTGACTTTTGGATTAACACATCTCCTTTGGGCTCACAGGGTTATCAGATCCAATGCTAGCTGCTCCACCACTGGGAGGTGTTTAATTGCATGACCTGCTACATGAGAACATATACAAATGTTGTTGGAACCTGCTTATTCTATTCAAAGTCATCCTGCCTCAAGAGAGTGATTGCAAACCTGGCAAATTCAATCTCATTAGATCTCATAACAGGGCAGAAGTGACTCATTGCACTGGGCTTAGAACTAGGCTCTCTCTCCTTTGCATGAGTGGCTGAAATCTTGAGTAGTCCCATAGAGACCAATAATCACTATTCAGTTCAGGACTGAGTTGGCCAGCACTAGGACCCAGCTGTCTTCACTACTTCTTTTTGCCACCCGACTGCACCTTGGCATGGACAGAACCCTACCTCTGGCAAAGCTCCCACTACCCAGTTGCAGCATGGGCTCCCTGCCACCGAATGCTGCTGAAGCCATGGCTCCATGGACCAATCTAAAAGCTCTACAAGCCTTAGTTTGCCAACCCCTGATCCAAGCAGCTGGACGCAACCTCCTCTTAACCACTGAATTAAGATCAGCTGAAGAGCGTTTGTTATGAATCCATAGACCTGGGCATCTCAGGAGAGAGAGAAATGGAAAGGGAGAGGGAGAGAGAGGGTGTGTGCGCACACATGTGAATGAGTGGGGCATGCAGGGCATTTTCAATACAAGGCTCTCAGCTCAGAAATTTACCTCCTCTGTTTTTCCCACCGAGCCCAAACCTATTAACCTTAGGCATGTGATGTGAAATCATTTCTCTTGGCTGCTGTCCAACATGACTTTAGTGGACATCCAAGCAGTAGTTAACTCATTCTGTGCTGGCTTCAGTGATTGCAGGCATACAGCCTTCCTAAACAATTTAAAGCAAGCCTTGGGCCCTGTGGTCTCTGCAGGCAGCAGTTATAGGGAAAGGGATAACATTTATGGCCTGTGTTTAGGAATTCCTCAGGCCACAGATCCCACTATGGTTGCCTGGCCTAGAAAGCCTCTTCCATTTCAGAGCTGATTTGTTAGCAACTGTGGTATAAATCCTGAGTGAAAAGATGGATGACATTGTCTGCTATGAACTGTTAACCAAACAAGAGTTCAACTCTTCGCTTCTTTCAAGTATCATTGTGGAAATTCCCCCCAGTCAACAGCTGGTGTTTCCCAGGGCAGGGGGGTCTGTGAGATAGGGGAAACTCACCTTTGATGGAGTTGAGAACTTCCTGGATTCTCTGTGGTTCATTGCGGTCTGGCCTGCAGCTTGGGGTGATCTCCAGAACATAATCAGGACCATACTCTGTGAAAAACTATAGGAAAAGGGAAAATTAACAAAGAGAAGTCAATGAGTGGGGCAGAAATGATTGGGAAGGTTTGCAGAGAACTGAGCTGAAAACAATGCTGTAGGTGAGATGGGCAGGCTAGAACTTGGTAGCAGAGACTGAGACACCAATGTATCCCCGATTTTCCATGGAAGAGCCTCTGTGCCTCATTATTTATGGGTTTTCCCCCTTCTGAAGAGAAACACAGGACTTCTGAGGTTTTTATTCCCAGTCTGCCACCAATTCACTTGCCTATTTGTAAATTAGATTAAAGACCTTTCTTCCTCTGCAGGCATTTATGTAGTGTAATTAACTGACACATTTTTCTATGGAACATCTACCTTTTTATGCTTTAAACTCTAACAATTCAAACTTCTTATGCAGGCCAGTGGCAAATGGTTCAGACCTGCAGCTGTGGATACAATCATGTTTTTCATCTTCTGAAAAAAATCCACTTGTGGATACCTACACACCTGCCTTTATCAAACACAAAAGCAATGCAACACTGACTGGATTCTCCTTGGTCTAGACTTAAAAGTACTCACTCTTCTCCCCTGCTCCCTGCAGCACTACTCTGTTGTCCTTTCTCTCACTGGCACAACTGTGCAAAAGCAGGAAGGTGCTAAATCAGATGTGAAGCACAGGAAGGAAGGAGCTATGCTTAAGGCTAATAAAGCACATCCCCTTACAAAATGCTACAACTGCATCTAAGTCTATACAAGAAAGCCTGCTATTACAGTGCATTAATATGCAGAATGCCATTCACCACTATATGCAGCTCTATTTCATGATCACAGAACACTGAGCAAAGAACTATATCCACTCCCACACCCTGAGACCAGGTTTTAAATTCAGCTTAGTTAAGCATAGCCAAAAGGCAGGAGTCCCCTGTGGTTTGGTGGCAGACTCCTTGCCTTCTACACAGGAGACCTGAGTTCAATTCCTGGATGCTTATACAACTACAGCCATGGAGGCACCAAATGTCTGGACTCAGTCTAGCCTTTGGATTCTGTCTCAGAGACCTAAAGTGGGGGTGAAAGGTCTGTGCAGCCTCCACTCCTGCCTAGGCATATATGTTGATAGTCTAGGTGACCTCTCACACATACCCCATGAGCTGGAAGGGACTGACAGTTGCCAAAGTCCTCCAAAAATAAGACTTTAAAAATTGGTCAATTTATCTCATGTAATGATTACCCCTGGGATAGGGAGGTAATGAGACAAAAAGCAACCAGGCCTACTCAGTGAAATCAATAGAAGTATAAGCAAGTGGAATCCCACATGCAACTAAATGATGCACAGGTGTTTTATTTGTATGACATGACAACAGGAAAAGTGCCAAACTACCAACTCCAAAGACTGATGCTCCTCCCATTTATTCACAAATAAGCATAACACAGGTAGTAGTTGTAGAAGCTTCTCCACACTGATCCAATGGTGTGCCTCAAACTCTGTTGACATGACTCCTTTATAAGGCTCGGTAGGTTCTTAACCTTTTGGGCAGCACTGCCAAGAAATGCTAAGTGAGACAAATCACTGCGATGCAGACACCTGACCTCCACAGAGCAGTGACTTCCATTTATTATTGACTTGGATCCAAGATTTGAACAGAGGTGAAAGACTTTGTTTCTTGTTATCAAACTCCTATAAACATCTACATACACAGTCCTGTGTTGGAGGAACATACAATGATGGTTAGCTGTGTCCCAAGAGGACTGCTGAATGTTACAGTAGGCCAAAACTGCTCTTTTACTCAACAATGTTTACTCGGTCTCCAATTAAAGGATGAATATTGCATTTCAGTGGAAACTGCAGAATAGCTTTCATCATTTGCTGCCCTTATTTCAGCCCAGTGAACAATGCAAAAAAGGGCCACAGTCACGTTCACAGAAATGGAATGTCAGATTGAAGTACTGATCTTTTCAGTCATGTATAGCTCAATTTGAGCATACAGCCTACATGAACTGCACACACAGACCCTCCTTCCCCCTGGACTGTTCAGAGTTGAAGGACATATGGAATGGAAAGATTATTTTTCCTAGAGGGAACATTTTCAAACCTGCTGCAGTCCTGTAGTTTCCAGGAACTCAGTGCCAGGCTTTTTAAAGGTCTTTTCAAAACTCTGTCCTGAAATACCTAACTCACTTCTGAAAAATTTAAGTTAGCTCTTATATATAGCTTGAGATCTGCTTTACCTTCTCGATTTCAAGATAAGCAGGTCATTTCTATTGCACACATTACTTGAACTTGTATGACATCTCTGTTAGTTGCATTATACTTGGAATGCACAGAGCTCATAAGCTTTTATGTAAACCTCATTTTCACATACTTGCACGTTAAGGCACCACCTTTGGAGCTGAATGTTTTCCTTGCCTTAAGGCTAGAGATGAATTTTGGAAACACCTGTAGAAATCTCCTGTGTTACAGGGAGATGCAGAACACTTTTTCATGTAACATATTCAAACTTCACTTAGTATTGCCAAAGCAAAAAAAAGTAAAAATTTCCCTGAGACAGAGACCATGCTGACGGTTAATGCCTTTGACTGGTCTGAACTGCTTACTGGGTAGCGCATACACCTAAACATCTAGAAAATCACTTCAAGGACTTTACAAACCAAGCTGCCAAAGCCTGTAAAGTCCACAAACCCAGGCTCTCTGAATTTCATTTCTTTAAAAGGAGCATAGGGAATTATATGACAAAAACTGACCACAGTGTTAGGGTGTACAGTTAAATCACAGTGTTATGAAATTGCAAAGATCACAGGATCAGTGACTTTGTTGCTCTATTTTCTCTCTCTCTCTTTGATGCACAATATAACAGTGTGCTAAGGTTTATGACTTAGGCATCCCATGTCCAAAATAAGGGAAAAAAAAATGAGGTCAAATTAATATTTTTGAATAAGCCCTAACTTTTACATTTTCTGACTTTGGGATTTTGCTGGTATAAAACTAAACAAAGTATGAATATGGTTTTGTTAATTTCTGAAGCATGGGTTAAATTAAAAAGATCTAGAGCTATTTGGCTTGTGCATTGATACTGCTTATTGCAAAACAGAAGTTTTTTTGTATGCAGTAACTAATATCCTAATCCAGCAAGTGGCTTTATGGAGCACATTTGGGGCAGCCACGCATAGCAGCCTGCACCCCTCTCCCCTTTTTCAAATGTAAAACCCTATTTCAATAGCATGCATTTGTGAACCTTAAAGTAACTTATTTAAGAAGGCACAGAAAAGCTGCATCTAAATAAACCTTGTCAACTACTCCTCCTCGAATCAAAACAGCAATAAACAGCACTTGGGAATTTCCGCACTTCTGATGAGCTATTGTGACTCAAGAGTGGAACAATTCTTCAAAACTAACTGCTATCTTTAATACTCTTTGAGGTCAGGAATGTTAAGGCTTAATACTTGTAAGAACCATGTGAAAGCCCCCAATCACAACAACCATCTTGGATTAATTCGCTCTTATTCAGTCCCTCAGAAGCTGGATGATAACCAAGTGGTGGATTCTGATGCTTCAAAACCAATCATTTGTTTTTTCCATTTGCAAAAACAAGGGCAATATTAAGAGCAGGCAACTTTTGTGTTCCAATGATGACAAAAACAGATGCCTGGAGTTTCGGTTTCCTATTCATTTATCCATGGGAAAAAAAAACTGTGGACAAACTAGTGTTCCACTAAAAGCTGAGCCTGCAAATAAAAACTAGAACTCCCAGATTATACCAGCAGATTACCTTTGATGATACCAAACCCAATTTTTAAAACCTGTGTGAACAAAACCTGCAAAAAGAAAAAACTGGGAGCAGAAATTGCCCAGCACACAATTCTATTTTAGCTGGGGAAAACAGTGTTTTATGCCTAAATGCAAATGAGGACACTGTTGACCCAAACCTCCTCCACTAAGTCACACTTAAGATTCAACCATATAGCCATGTTATGTTCAATTTTACCGTTTCCTTGCCGATCATTTTAATGGATAAAATGAGGAAGGGAAGGGAGCGACATCAAGAAAGACAGGAGCTTAGAGTTGCTGCAGGGAAGGAAATGCAGGAGAAAACACAGGACACTCAAAGATCACAAAAAAGGGAAAGAAACAAAAGAAGAAAAATAAGAGAAAAAAAGAGGAGGAATAATGGGTGCAGAACTGGCAGTGCTCCTAGGAAGGGGATTTTCTCAATGGAATTTCTCAAGATGTGACAGGAAGGTAAGGAATGAAAAGAAAACAGCTCCATTTTAATCACTATATGAAAGCTTAAATCCAATCTCTGATATCAGGGCAAACCTCTAGCTGACATAAGTGTCTATCTTCAAGAAAGGGAGGAAAGTGGATCCGGCAAACTACAGGCCCATCAGCCTGACCTCTATTCCAAGGAAGATCCTAGAAAAGATTATCAAAGGGACCATTCTCAACAGACTGGCCGATGGCAAAATCCTGAGGGATAAGCAGCACAGGTTTGTTGCGGGTAGGTCTTGCTTGACAAATCTTATTTCCTTTTACGACCAGATGATCCATCACCTGGACAAGGCTGAAGAGATTGATACTGTATATCTTGACTTTAAAAAAAACCTTCAATCTGGTGTCTCATGATCACCTCTTAGCAAAACTGGCTAACTGTGGCCCTGGCTTCACCGAGGTCCACTGGCTGGGGATTTGGCTCCGTGGTCAAACCCAAAGTGTAGTGGTTGATGGAAGTCAATCGTTGTGTTGTGCTGTGACCAGTGGAGTCCCTCAAGGCTCTGTCCTTGGGCCAGCACTATTGAACATCTTCATTAATGATGTAGACATTGGTGTCAGAAGCGGACTGGCCAAGTTTGCCGACAACACCAAACTTTGGGGTAAAACATCCACGCCTGAGGAAGGAGAGTGATCCAGGCTGACCTTGAGAGGCACAGGAAACGGGTGGATGAGAAGCTGATGGCGTTTAACACCAAAAAATGCAAGGTTCTCCATCCTGGGAAGAAAAACCTGCAGCATCCTTATAGGCTTACTAGTGCTATGCTGGCCAGCACTACGGATAAAAGGGACCTAGGGGGTCATGACTGACCACAAGATGAACATGAGCCTTCAATGTGATGCTGTGGTTAGTAAAGCGAGCAAAACACTGGCTTGCATCCATAGATGCTTCTCAAGCAAATCCCAACACGTCTCATTCTCTCCTTGTACTCGGCCTTGGTGAGGCTGCAGCTGGAGTACTACATCCCATTTTGGGCTCCACAATTGAAAAAGGATGTGGAGAAGCTTGAGAGAGTGCAGAGGAGAGCCATACGCATGATCAGAGATCAGGAAAACAGACCTTATGATGAGAGGCTGAGAGCTATGGGACTCTTCAGCCTAGAAAAGCACAGGCTCAGGGGTGATCTGGTGGTTGCTGCTATAAGCTTATCAGGGGAGCTCACCAGGATCTGGGGGGACATCTGTTCACCAGAGCACCCCAAGGGATGACAAGATCAAATGGCCACAAACTCCTCCATGACCATTTCAGGCTGGACATAAGGAAGAACTTCTTCACTGTCCAAGTTTGGAATAGACTGCTGCCAGAGGTGGTTCAAACACCTACTTTGAACACCTTCAAGAGACATTTGGATGTTTATCTTACTGGGATCCTATGACCCCTGCTGACTTCCTGCCCCTGGGGCAGGGGGCTGGATTGAAGATCCTCCGAGGTCCCTTCCAGCCCTAATGTGTAGGAGTCTATAAAAGGGAGGGCCTACAGAGTGATTCCCCTCACATGGAAGGGAGCAGACACTTATGCCCTGGCCCACTGTACCACCAATTGCAATCATTCAAAAAATCACAAGTTGGGATCCCCAAAATCATGCTATTTGTTTAAAGAGCATTTCATTTGGGGGTGATTTTTCTTTGCCACCTCTTTTTGAGCCCATAGACTTAAACTCTTCTCCCCACCCAAACTTCCTTTGTATATCAAGGCTGAATTTCTCTCATAATCCCTCAATCCCAGGAGTTGAGGCTTCAACAGGAAAAAAATAACTTGGTTGTCGCAAGACTTGCAACAGTACTGATTACAATTAAAATTGAATTTGGCCCTTTCCACTGAATTAATCTGATACTTTAAACTTAAGAGGACAAACCAACTGGTTTGTTCCACCTTCAACTGCTTAAAAGCAACACGCTTCTGCAATGCTCAGTCCTGGGCCATGAACTCCTAACTGCTTCCTTAGAAAAGGCAGCAAAGCCTGTATTTGTATAACAGGAAAGTAGACCGCCCCTGGATTACATTCAACCTGCTCAATTCAGGAATTTCATGCTGAACTCAAATGCCTGCCCAGCCTGACAGCTTGATTTCCAGATCTCAGTTAATCAAAATAGGAATTCCTATTTAAAGCAAAGAAAATAAGAAATCAGGAAGTGCCAGCCCTTGTTTCTCTCTGGAGGTGTTGACAAGCTATTAAATCATTAGCAGTTCTTTGCCAGAAGCAGCAGAATAAATCTGGGAAACCAACAAATGGACAGCAGCTTTGTGAACACGCACACACACACACAGCCACAGAGAAAGGACATGCTGTTTCCCTTTAGTTTCTCTCATAGCTGTGTAAATATTTCATCTGACATTTCCATTAGACTCCAAGGCAGTTTCCCATCATCCTGAAGTAAGTTTCTTTTTTTTTCTTTTTTAAATCTGTTTCCACCAGTTCTCACTAAATATATGAACCTGTCCCTACATCACAATGCAGGTGGCATGGATTATCCCATGAAAAGATTACCAAGTGCACAAAACAGAAGGGATTTATAGGCATGGAAAAGGTCAATTTACCTATTCTGGGAACTTTTCTTTTGAAGATGCTACAGGATCCATGTAACAAGATGACACTTTTCTTATCCTTCTGCCTATAGTATTATATCATGAGACTCAAAAGTATATTGTTACCTAGCTACTCAAAGCAGCAACTTTAAGTTAAATTATCACCTCATTTAAATGTATGTCTGAGTCTGAGCCTGAGTCTTTTGCAAAGGAATTAAGTCTTCAGGGAACAAAGGAGAAAACTTTGTTGGATTCAAGGAGCAGCAGAAGAGAAACCATCTTGAATAGTATTATTTGTAGGAGACCTCAAATGAGGCCTTGCTGTGCTAGCTGCTACTCAATCAGACACAGCCCCCATCTGAAAACCAGCTCTATAATGGATAAGATGGCCAAAATGTGAAAGCAGAAACTGAAGCACTGAGCAAGAAAGTGACAGGTCAGTGGTAAAGCAGGGACAAGAACCAGACTCCTATTCCAGCCCTCTGTCTACTGTGAAATGAGCAATTTAGATGAACAAGTTAGAGCTTCATGGAAAAGCAAGGGAGAGCCATGGTTTGAAGGAATAACGCCCTCCCCCCCACACACACGTAGATGATCTCCCATCCCTGCAATCTTCACTTAGGACTTCAGAAACCTCAAAGGCCTTGGAAGAACAGTTTATCTTACTGTGTCTCCCGGACAAATTTTACCCTGCACAAACCAACGTAACAGAACCTTGAAAAGAGCTAGCAAAACCACTAAAGTAGAGTCTCCATTCCCAGGAGAATTTGCTAAAATAATCCCCTACTTTTTATATGCAGTTTAGGAAGAATTTAGATTAAAGACAGGTTTGGTTCCCCCACAGGAAGCAGAGGGGCGTAGGGGTGACTCAGTTGCTTCCCTCAGGGTTGCCAGCTCAGTGGGACTTCAGCATATAAAGCTATCCACGCACATGTCATTATGCAGAGAAGCCCTGCTAAACTGGCCGCCCACATACTTTTCCAGTGATTAAAGAAGTGTTTGAAGGAAACCTCTTCTCTACTCAAGCAGAAGAGAATGAGAGCCTGAACCTTACTCAGCTGCCACCATGGGGCAACACCCTGCTCTGCACAATCTCAGAGACTGGCATCAGCTGTAGTTTGACTTTCAGGCCTCTTTGTACTGGTTGTGGCTCTGTAAATACCGTGAGTGGATACTGAACCTGTACGCCCTTTGAATCTGTAGCTCCTTTGACTATACTATACAAAGGGTTTTCCAGCTTGCAATATGTCTGCAGTGCACTGTTCCATAAAAGGTGTCAGTTAAAATAAAACTGTATGGGTGTTTTTACATGTGTTCCGGGGCAAGAGGGGGAGGAAGCACATCTTCACACCTTAAAATGGTGGCAGGGACACTTTAACAAAAGTTTGTTGAACAAGCTTTCATTACAGCACCCCCACCACCATTCTGAAGTGCAGGGACACTGATATATGAGACATAGAGGCTGGCTGAAGCATGCCAATTAGCATGCTCCAACTGAGTCTGCTCCAACATATTACAGTGTGTTGGAGCAGCCTCCCTACACATGTACAGGCACCCTATGGTTCTCCCTGGCCTGACACAAACCAGAGCATTTTAGGAACTCCAACTCAGCATGGTCTAAGCTCCAGGAATGCATTTCCTATACTAGAACCCTGGACATCCATTTCAAGTTCAGGCTATATCACACACATGAGCATTGGGCAGACCTGGGGTTGAGGCACTTGAGAGAGTCATAATGGATTTTTTTCATTCATATGTTCTAAACCTAGAGCTTGCCCAGAAAAGTTTAAACACACAGCATGTAACCATTCTCTGCTTCAATGGTGAAGTCCAGCCCTTATTGCTTCTGCTTGAGATGATGAGCCACCAGGACACTCCAGTCCAGACAGAGAAACTCCTGCAGTAAGGAATATGAGGACAGTTCTCAGATACTCCATCTATAGAAAATAGCTGTTGGGTTCTGTCTGCCTGGCATTGCTGTACTCCAAACAACAATCCATTGAATCCACAGTCAGTAATTAAAGAACTGATTTACCAGCTAAAAGTGTAAAAAGGAACAGATCAACTTAAGATCATAGAAGACTAAAGTTTGGTTCAAACAAGCACTCCAAGATCAGATTCTCTGATGAATTCTCCATACTGGCCTAGAAGTCCCCTGCGACCCCCAGCACTTTGTATGGTTCACTAGACTGGGAATGCAGTGATGATAGATGGTAGATTTCCTACCCTGTCATATCTAGCTGAAACCAGGAAAAGCAAAAGGCAGACACACCAAGATGAAAGAAGGAAAAACTATTTCAACTAAGTATTCTCAAGTATTTTGTGGGAATGTGCCCACTTGATGATAGGCACTTGTGCCTGTCCCCAATTCTCACACCAGCCATCTCTCCACTTGGAATGAGGAAATTAACAAAGCTAGAACACTTTTGATTCTGCTCTGAAGGATGGGAACACTGCAAATAGTTAAGAATACACACTGGTTAAAACAGGCCATCCACTATGTTGCCTGAGCTCAAGAGATGGAAAGGGATCTTTACTTCTGGATCCCCATCTATCTGTACAGGAAGGGCCTACAGGAGAAACACTCCAAATCTGTATTCTCACAAGCCTTCACTGAGCCAGACCTGTCGGCCCAGCCCTTCTATGAATGAACAAATGACAATACATTCCCAGCTGGCTTGACCACATTAGTTCTAGGTCTCTGTCCAGCTTAAGTCTTGTATAAGACATTGCCTGGTTTTAACAAACACAAATCCCAGGCTCTTCACAGCTCCACTATTAACTACCTGCTGACAGGTAAACTACCCCACCAGCAATGGTTCCAGTTGACTGTTCTTCCCCTGTGAATAACAGGTGGATGCATCAGTTCCTGCATTAGCTGAGGGGTTGCAAAACAATCACTGGAAAATAACAGAAAGTCATTTCCTATTGCAAACTTCACCTTTTGAAGAGGCAAACAAGCCAGGCATAGCTCCTGCCCAACAGCACGTTTGTGTTAGCTTGTGATGGGGGCAGCATGTGACTGTTTTGCTCAGTGGGGGATTTAGGACATTTTACTTAAGAAGAGTTACAGGAGAAAAAAAAAGATCTAATTCTGTTTGCTATAAGGACTCTGAAAACATGAAAATGAAGGAATCTGGGTTGCTCAAATGGTGGTTAATATTATTATTACTACCTTTAAATGACTAAAAGCACTAAAAATACATGTTCTTAGACAGACATACACCCCACAGAATATTTTAGAGGGGAGGTACATTTATTCCAAGAGTGGAAAACTGGCCCCTGCTCATAAAATGGACACAGCCCCCATCTGCAGACACTGGAGAACAGAGCTTTGGATTCAGGTTGTACGTAATAGGAAAGACTGGAGGCTGTTTTTTCAGGCTACAAAACTGAAGGAGAGGGAAAGAATTTACCTTCAGGGCACAGCACTAAACAATGACATACTATTTTCATAGTCTCTGCTACAAAGCTGGGGTGAAGAAAGTTGTGGTCCACATGTGGGCCTGGAATATGCAACTGCTCTGGCTTCTTAGGGGCAAGAAAGCCTCTCCACTTTCTTGAGAAGGCAGACGGCAGCATGGCCACAGTTCTTTAGAGACAGCCTACATACCAGTCAGCCAATGACAATGCAGACCACCCAGGCCCAGATTCCGAGGGATTCCAGATCCAGCCACACCATTTGGGAAACTTGGCCTTAGATAGCAGCTCAAAAGGGCCAGGATGCAGAGAATTCAGTCACCAAGCCCAAGAGGAGCACAGGGACAACCTTCTTTGTGAAGATGAGCTCTGCAGTGTGGAATCCTATGCCTGAAGATGAAAAGGAAACAAAAACAGCTGCCTTTCCACATGGCTGATACTAGAGATCTCTGGATAGCTATGATTTAAAACAGACAAAACCAAGAAAAAGCAGCAAAATCAAAGCTGCATGTAGCCCCAAGAGTAGAGAGGATGATGTGGAATGGATAGAGGGGTCCGCCTCGTCCTACACCTGTCTGTTACTGGCTCTTGCTGTTGCACCGATTTCCACCCACTTACCTTACTAAATCACCAGAAATCTACAGTGTAATTCACATCACTACTACACTGGCCCAGAGACCTCCCAAAGAGTTACACACCACTCATGACACATCTGTATTTGACCACTGGTCTCCACAAATAAGTCAATGAATCCAAGCTGTCTCCCATGAGTTTACATGGTGTAAATCTATGTAGACACACCTACAGCATATTGCTTATTTACAATGAGCAGCTTATCTACACAGGAAGATTCACCAGAATATTTATCTCGGTATAACATCTGTGTCAGGCCACTTGGAGTGCCTGCCACTTTAGGTCAGGTAGCCTGCAAAGCCACCCACAAATGCAGGCCAAGGCTAACTGGGGAATCAGCTGACCCAAGAAGCCAGCAAGTGAGGCTTGGCCTGATAGAGGGAGTCGCCCAACTCTGGAGGAGGGCTGGGCTTCTGGACCCTGCTGAGAGAACATCAGCTCAGCAGGAAGACTGCAGCTCAGGAGCCCCACACACAGAGAAGAGCTGAAGCAGTCTGGAGGAGGATCCTAGGGACCCAGGCTGGGGCCTGGGTGATCCCAGAGAGGGCTCAGAGCATAAGACCTATTGTAAGGCCTGGGGGAGCCTAGATGAAGGGGCTTAGCACAGAAGCCCTGTTATAGGGTCTAGGTAGAGCCCAGAGAGAGGGGCTTGGTGCATAAGATCTATTGTGGGGCCCAGGTCAGCCTAGGGATAGGGACTGAGAGCTTAAGAGCCTGGCTGAGCAGTCTGAGAGAGAGGACCCTAACATCTATGAATCTATGTCCTGTGAGTGAGTGTGGGCAGGCAAGCTGCAGAACTGATCCCAGCAGAATCTTGCTGGGCTGCTAGCGAGGCCAGGGCGGGGGCCAGACACTGCGGGAGACAGCTGGAGCCCTCAACTGACCTGAGGCAGGGTCAGAGCCTAGGAGAGGCCAAAAGTCCAGGTGTGGCCACAGTGAGAGAGGAAGGGGTCAGGGAAACTGAGGCTCAGAATGAGGATGGCTGGCACAAGGCCACTGGACAAGAGGGTCTAAGACAGCACTGAGACAAGGCAGCCCAGAGGTAGGAGAGCCAGGACCAGAGGTAGCCAGGAGGAAAGCATGAGTTGAGTCCAGAAGGGGGATGCATGAGAGCCTGCGAGACCAGGGTCTATGTTGGTTCTGGGTCTGATTGAAAACTGCATCCTACTGAGGTCTGGGGTCACAGTAGTGGGACAGCTCATGGCGGAGCAGCCCCTAGAAAATGCCACTGAGGCCAAATTCCAGGGAAGGGTGACTGCGGGTTCCCTAAAACCCCAGCTTCCACTGCCTTGCAGGTTACCCCTCGGTAGAAAAAGGCTAGGGGAGCACACCAAAGATGACCAGATGGTTCAGAGGCCCAGGAAGGGGCTGAGAGTGAGTGGGACCAGAAGGGTCCAGGGGCCTGGCATGGGGCTGGGAGGGGGAACCGTGCAGTAGGGACCAAAGAGGTCCAGCAGCCCAGTGAGGGGCCAAGGAATAGTGAGGCCCAGAGAAGGGTCATTTGAGACACGAATGGATCTTGCAACCCAGAGAGGGGTCATGGTTGAGACTAGGGAGTGAGAGAAGGGTGAGAAAGGCTGACTGAAAGGCTGAGAGGTCTGAGGACCCAGGAAGGGGCCAAGTGAGGGGCCAAGGGATTTGGCAGCCTGGAGGGGAGTCAAGCTAGGGGCTGAGGGGTCTGGCAGCCCAGAGAATGACTAAGTGATGGACTGAGGGACCTTGAGTGGGGCTGTCCAAAAGACCAAATGGTCTGAAGCACCAGAAGAGGGTTGTGTGAGAAACTGAGGGTCAGGAGGAGCGCTGCATGTGTGTAGACATGTGATAGAAAGAACATCCACAATGCCATCTGCAAGGCATAAGGCATGGTGTAGAGTAGGTAAAGAGCCATGCAATTGTCCCAAAAAACAAAGGACCACAGTCACCAGGTGGTACAACAAAACCAGGTTTGGGAAGTCTTGGGGCAGCTTCCCTCTTATAACCATAACACATCAAGGTGTGACAAGCAAACTAAGAGGAGACTTGTTCCCAGAACACACAGGGCAAAAAAGGAAATTTTATTTATTTGGCCTTCAGGGGCTTATGGCCACCTTGGGGATGCCACCCTGCTACAAATCAGTGGTATAAATGCTCATACCGAAAATCCCTGTATCTATTGGAAAGGAATCTTCGGACTGTAGCACTCTTTTTCATCAGTAAAGGAGAGGCTTTCACAAGTGTCATAAACATTATGGACCCAAGTGGCAGATAGGTTATTTAGGGCTCTTCACTGCTGCATTCCTTTGTGCCATTCAGCACTCAAGTCTGGCCTAGTCTGAGTGTGAGCATTGACAATACACAGTTAGACTGACCAAGCCCATACAGTTCTGCATTTACTTGTGTGAGGTGGGAGGACTAGTGGGGATGCCTCCCATGGTTCTTTGAGATGCTACAGTTCTTTCCCAATCAACTGCAAGAAGCTTATATGTCGTTCTGGATAGATGGAGAAAAACATGGTGAGGCAATGGGTGCATATGCACTCTGGCAGCTTGACAGTGACAGCAGCTGTTTCCCAACAATTTCTAGTGGCAGAGGCAGATGGGTATAGATAAAGGCCTAGTGGCAATTCATATGTAAGAGCCTAAGTTAACACTGTAGTAAAGACCTGTGTATTGGCTGCTGGGGTCAAGTTGCTTCTTTTGATGTCTCAGGACAGAACAGACAGCGGGTTTAAAAAAGGATGGTAGGCCAGAGGGAGCTGACAATTTTCTCTCTTCGCTCCTGCCTCCCTGTTCAGAATAATCTCAGCATTTAAAGTGAACAATCTTTAATTGGGTGTTAAGGATTGTTAAGGCAGCACTTTATAGCTACATTTTTGCATTTTATAGTCACATTTAATGGAGCTTTCTGTTCTTGGAAATAGCTGCCCACCCCTCCAGACTTGGAGGCGAAGCTCTGGAGGTATAAGGGTTTCCTGGGAAACCACATCCTAAATTACCCCCTAGGCTGTACAGGTTAGTAGCAGTGTCAAAAAAGTTACTTCTTGCTTCTGTAGAGCTATTACAGAATCTTTTTTGACAGGTGTACTCAACCAAGCACGGACAAAGTGTCCAGAAACTGCCAAGCCCCAATTTGAAGCTCAAGTATGATGTCATTCCCATTGTTTTGATATCACTGGTAGATTTTTTGTGCTGTAATATAATTTCAAATGAAATGAATTATCAGAGAAATTCAGTTCTATTCATTATCCAGTACCCTGCAAATTAAACTTAATGGAGGGAATTGTCTTCCTAGGCTGACCAGGAGCAAGCTGTTTGCACACATTATTTGAAAATGTGAAGAAGTATAATTATAAAAAAATCACAATGGAGATTTTCCAAGAAAAATGATAAAGGAGCCAGAGGGATTTACACTAAGGGGGGAAAGATTAAAGCAACTGAATACAAATACTAATTAGGCTGAAAAGAAAAGAGATTGTGACATCTAAGTGTGTGAGGGTGTAGACACAAAGGAAAGGGGAGGGTTTGGTTAGTTTGGCCCAAGGGGGACTGGAGTAATGGGACAAAAATCAAACAAAGGGAATTCAGCAGAATATCAGGATGTTTCCTGCTACGGAAACTGTTTTGAAGGTGGAAAATTTTCCTAAGGGAAGTGGTGGAAGCTTCATGGTTTCCATCATCAATAACTTGACAAAGTCCCTGGAGTGTAATCTAACGGGAACAGTCCTGCAGAGGCTTTGGAGGTGAAGGTCAGATACGACTTGCACCAATATTATTTTTCCGTCTCTAATTTTAACAACCAAAGTTTTCACTCAATTGTTACCAAGTCAACTTTATCTTCTGGAAACTACGTCCACATACAAATTGACTTAAATGCTAGACAGGTCTAGGCTTTCTCAAGGGTGGGTCTGAGTCCACTACAATTCAATTGTTTGCCTGATTAACTCCACATAGTGAAGTTCACAGAGTGTTCACTTCAAATACTATCCTCATGGAGAACCACTGTCTGAGGATACCACAGGCTCTCCAGCACCAGTAGACAGTGAGCGTACACCACGGTATTGCTTTAAGTTTACATTTTAAATTAATTTAAGTTACACCAATTCAGTTCAAGTGTTGCCATGGCTACTAATATATATCCTCTCCTGCCCCGATACTGGAGACCTGAGTTCCAACTGTCCCTGCAGCATGGTTCCAGTGCGACGCTGGGCAAGACTCTTAAACCGACTCTTCAGAGGTGGTCACTAGCAGCTCATGTTCCAGCTCTGACCCCTGGAGTCTGATTCACCATAGCTGTAACTCTGCTTTGCACTTAAATGCACAGTAGGCACCCCAAACAATAATGTGCCTTACAAAGCAAAGTACTTTTTTTAGTTGATTGGTTGTTTTTTAATTAGATTCCACACACTTCAAATCGGAGACCCAAAATTAGGGAGCACTAGGCCATGACCTCATTCAGGTTTCTATCTACAACATGGGCACAATACACCTTCATCTTTATTCTACCCTTGTGGAATAACAATGTGTATAAAACACTTGGGTACTAATACAATGACTGCCACAGAAAAGCCAGTGAGAAAATTAATCAGTAGCATGACTAGGGGTAGGGAAGCAGGACACCAGTCCCAGGTGTTGACTTACAGAGGGTGCTAAAATGGAGGCCACTGGGGAGTCTGCACAGCAGGGATGGCAGCAGCAGTGTAATGTAAGGACCCTCTTGTGTCTCTCCCTACTATGGCTGCTTCTCTTATTGTTGAATGTCCTGCTGTCCATTGATGCTGGCAACAGCCATCTGCAGTGACAGCAAGGGGGGTTGGTGCCAAAGTGCCCACCAGGTTTGGAAAATACTGGCCCTAGGCCCCAACCTTAGTAATTAGAGCTCTGAAATTCCCCATTCTGAATAAATAATAGGCATGCTTGTTAAGTGAGTACCACTCAGCTTATACCTGGAGTGAAGCGAGGGTCCTTGGGGAAATGGTATGTAACCACATAATTAAAGACTATCATAATGCATGTACCAGGGAACTAATTAGGGTTCTAGTCACATGAAAGGGTGTCAGAGATGGTAAGTCTCCTGAATCAAGCAGAGGTGAAAAGGCACTGTTGCTGGTTACTGCAGTTATGGGACAAACTCTGTGGAGAGACCACAGAAAAGCACCTCTGTTTTGTAATCGTCCTATCTTTTCTTCAGCCTGTTTAATCTTTTTAAAAGAAAACTGCAGAAAACATCCAAAACTTAGAAAGCAAGCTACAATCAGCAAGAGGCTATGAAGCATGACAAGATCATTTGGCAGTAAATACAGGGTTAATGAAGCTGGAGATCAATGCAATCTAAAATTTTGACCACCTCGTTTTTGGACAGAAGTGTTGTCTGGTAATGCAGACTACTGCCATGTATAACATGACATGAGCTATGGGTTGCCAAGCAGCTGAACTACAGATAGCAGAGGAAATATAATGCCTGATATGAGGTACATCCCATAAAATGTAGCCTCCTAGTTGGAACAGAGTGGTTGGTAACACAGATATGCCTTGGGTAGATTGGTGTTAAGTCAGTTTAGGAGAGTGCACCTTTAACCAGTGCACTATATATACACACTAGGTCCAGTGACTGGAATTGAGGGAAAGGCATACACTGGAAACACTGGAAGTATGATTAATGGCGCAGCCATTGTGCCCACTGGAGCCCCTGAGTGGATCATGTGGGAAGATGATCATAAGCCATAAGTGCACAGGATTGCTGACAATGCCAGCTAAGTAGGTAAGTTTGCCAGGACGGTGAAATGGTGAAAAAATGGACAGAGCTGTTGAGGAAAATGCAAACAGCACATGTGAGGTGCGCACGTCCATAAAAGGATATAGCAAGGGCCTATGGTAATTCGGTGAAGGGCATGTATGCCTGCATGTATCCCCAGTAACAAATATCACCTATGTCATGCAGAATCAAACAACAGGGGTAGAAGAATTGAGAGAGGGAACCTGGTGCAGTAACATTTCCATGCAAGCTGTTAAGGTGAAAGGATACTCCGGATTCCAAGTACCACATATGTTAAATTTTATATAACAAATCGACCCAGAAGCCAGAGTGAAGTATTTTAGTGCAGGTCACCTTAACTTGCACATTTGGCTACAGAAGGACCTGGAAGAAATTGGTAAAAAAATATAGAAAGACTGGTCTCTCCTAGATGGAGGAGGAAAAGTTGTGGGTATTGCTCATGGATTGAAAAAACAACGAGCTAAAGGAACTGATTGCTAGGATTAAAGTACTGCAGAAACTGGTGGGATAAACTGACCCACTGGAACTTCAACCAAGGCGTTATTCACATTATTACTCACCCCTTAATCATTGTACAGGAAACCCTCGCTATTTGAGAGTTCGGCATTCATGGTTTCAAATATTTGCGAATGCCGAGCCTGCACTGTAATACACTTAAAAGGAGCTCCTCAAGAGCCCCATGCTTGAAGCCACCGGGCTCCTGCTGCCACACTCCTGCTGCCGCTACCAGAGCAGCCGTGTTGCCCACTGCCAGAGGCACTGTGTTCATGAACACAGTGCCTTATTTGGAGATTTCGCTATTCATGAGGGATATGAGAAAGTATCCACTGCAAATGGCGAGGGTCTCCTGTATTACTGATTCAAATTGTTATTTGTATTGTACTTTGGTTATATCTGCCGGTAAAATGATGGAAGCAAGAAATGAATGAACAGCCTGTCACAAACACCCACAAGAAACTACAAAGGAGCTACCCTTACAATCAGGGCTTTGTGATCGCTTTTTTTTTTTTTTTTGTCCTAAATGCAAATCTCTCCCTTCCCCACCCCAAACCCTTTGCATCCTCTAGGAAAGGCAGGGCCTCCTGTTTGCTCACTTCTGGGAGCATCAGTGGCAGCTGGTGGAGTGGGGTTTATTAAGCAGGTACAAAGTGCTTTTTGTTCCCTAGACAGCATTGGGCGGCTGCTCTGTCCAATTCTAAACCTCCTTGGGTCTCTGACAGAAGGGGAGGGGGAACGTCAGAAACATGACTATGTATTGTTTGTGGTATCTTAGCAGGGCCATGGCAGTCACTCTTTGATCCTCAGTCATGAAAAGAGCACAAAAGACTGAATTAAAGAATGAAGACCTATACAAACTGGCCCATGGGGACTTTGTCCCTTACAGGAGCTCCTCCTGAAGCAGCACTGCACTGTATTACTGCCTCCCCCTGTGGCGGTCTCTGCATGTCAGTCACTTTCATTTAGATGCCACTTTCCCACTCCCCTCCCTTTTCCTCCCCTCCACCTCCTCCAGTATGCAGGGCTCAACCCACCCTGCAAAAGTTGCTTTGTGCCCCAAAACTGAATGTTCTGCAGGCTTGCTGCTGCCTGGATACATGCAATTGGCATCTAATGCAAATAACTCAGTCACTGCAGGTGCAGATTAAATCTACTATTCCATGTAGGCAGATCTTTCAAGAGATTACACATGAAATGTAACTCCTGTCAAGGTTTGCCTTGGTAAATCCTTCTGAAAGGAAGTGATGCAGCACATACACCCCTGAATCCTGGCTAAGTGATCGTTATGACTACTTTCATTGAGTCTGTGCCTTCATGGTATATATAGTTTATACTGGGAACTCCATAAGATAGGGGCCCTGCCAGCCTGTGGGGTTTGAAAGGTGCTCAGAACACTGACCATGTTTGATTCCATGCTTCACACCTTGCTTTTTTTTTAAGCAGGTCTACTCAATTTCCACTTTTAGTAAATCTTTTCTTGCTCAGGAACTAAAGACTAATGACATGTAGGTTAAGAAAAGAGTCTTGTGTTGCTCTGCTCATTGTCTATGACAGTGGTTGCCAACCTTTTTAAAGGTAAAGATCACTTTTTGAAGTAAAGGGCAATCCAGGATCTACCGCCCCGCCACACCTATCCTGCCCTCCTACTGTCCAGCAGGTCAGTTGGGGGGGGAGGGGGCGATGGCGCGCAGGCAGCAGATTGAGGTCCCCATAGTAAGAGAGGGAGTGGGGCAGAGCCGGGGTGAGTGGGGTCCCAGCCAGGTAAGGCCAAAGAAGGGTCAGAGCCCAGACGGCTCATCCAGGTGCATGGGGGCTCCTGCTGCTGCACACACCCTGGCAGAGGCCCAGGGAACAGATGCCCCCGCCCCAAATCTGTGTGTGGGGCAAGACAGCTGCTGCTGTGTACTGGGCTTTGCACCCTGAGCCCCGCTGCAGCTTGGGGCACAAATTAACTGGTTGGTGACCACTGGTCTAGGACAATATATGAGTGATGCAGGATATTCTGAGCATTCTGCATAGGTAACATAGCTCTAACTGGATTTGGAGAGAAGATAATCAGATGGTGATTCAACATAACATGCTGGGGTGCACCGTGTTTATAAACATGTGTGTATTAATTATGAGCCAACAAAGTCTGATTTACCTTATGCTCATTAGGCAAGACTCCCCCGGCTTATGGCAAATTGCCAGCCTGACCCTTGCATGGATAACTCAGCTTCCACGCAAGTGGGCCGTCAGTACCCAATAAGAAAACACTAGTGAGACCTTTACTCTCAGCTAAGTAAATATTATGCTCAGCATTATGAAATGATCCTGTTTAGCAAAGGAGCAGGAGAGGGGAAAAGGGGGCAAGAAACTGCATTAGTTCCCATTAAAGAAAACAAACAAAATCCTTCAAATTTCTTGTCAAGACAGTCAGTTTCAGAAACTTGATCTTGGTTACAGTTCAATAGCTAAGACCACAGGCAAGCTCTGAGGGGGAAGCAAAAAGCAGATATAAAAACTGATAAAGGAAAACCTTTTAAAGGAAATATAATTGCTAGCCTGTGTCACTCTAGGCTGCAGCATATTACTGATGTTTAATCAGTTCCAAAATAGGCTTATATATTTATATGAAAAATAGCATTTCCAGTACTAGTGAAAATAATGGCTCTGAATGTTGATACTTCAGGGCTTAACCTGATTCTTAGCTGGGTGAGAAATAAATCTCATATCCCCCCTCAGGATAGAATATTATACAGACTGAGGTATTCTTTTTAAAAAGTCCTTCCACTGAAGCAGGGGCAGGCAAAGTCTGGCCCGCAGGCCAAATCTGGCCAGCAGTGGACTTCATTTTGCAGCAGCCCCTGCTTGCATGGCTGGGGCCAGTTTCCATGGAGACCTAAGCAGCAGCCACCCTGTGATAGCATGGGACTGGGGTTTCCATGGAGACTGGCCCCAGTGCTGGCAGGCAGCAGCAGTGCCAGACTCTTCCTGGTGGGGGAGGCTGATGGGGGAGGGGTGGGGAGGGGAGGCAATGCTGCAGGAGGGAGCAGGGGCAGGTTCAGCTGCCGCCACCTGTGCGGGACAGGCAGCAACAGCACTGCCGCTGGGAGGAGGAGCATGGCTCTGGAGCACACTGTCACCACTGCAAGGAGCCAGGGCAGAGCCGCAATCCACTGCCTGCATGCCTCTGTCCAGAGCTGGCATGCTGCAGATTGTGTTCTGCCCTGGCTCTGGACCACACGGTCACTGCCGCAAGATCCCAGCCTGACTCTGGAGCAGCTCTATGCCCTGCTGCACACTCTGGCAGCCCTGCTGGGACTAGTCTCCATGGAAACCCTGGCCTTGCTATCACAGCATGGCTGCTGCTGCGGTCTCCATAGAAACTGACCTCATTCATACGGGCAGGGGCTTCAGGGAAATGGAGTCCGGCCACTGGCTGGATCCACCATTTTGCCCATCCCTGCTCTGAAGCATTCTTATCAGCCACTTAGATATCAGCAGACTAACTGTCTCCTTAGGGAAACCCAAGATAAGAGGGGAAAGATTTACTTACAGCACAGCCAGCCATAGGGCACTTCACAAAACACACCAAGGAACTGTGTTATGCTCCAGTAACCTGACTTCCCCAGGGGCCAGCACAAAACTCTGCAGAGAGAGCTGCTAGAACCCTGTAGTGTGCAGCTGTGGAATACACCTGTCTCAGGGGAATTCTTCTTCCTAACCCTGTCAGCTAACAGTTAGGTTATGCCCTCATATCCTATCTGCTCTACTTAAGAATCCAGGTAGAACCACAAGTTATATTACATGATTACCATTACTCGGGGCACTTTTCAGAAGGATAAAGTACACACAGGTATCTCCTCTCTCCTCAACTCTGCAGTCAGCACATCCCCTTGTATCCCTTTCACCTTTAGAAAACCCTCAATAACGTCATACAGAAGGTCACACCACATTGTTCAGATATCTCCAGCCCCTGCTGATTGTTCTATCACTCCAAAATGAGACCTGTACCCCATGGGAGGGTATACTGTTGATGGATAATAGCATTTTATACATTTCCAATGTCATCCTGGCATTCTGCTTGCTTACACAGTTACTGCAGTTCTGTGGAACAGATGTTTATGTTGAGCTGACCACAAAGACGCTCAAGTTGTTTTTTTTCTTGTATGACTAGAGTTCAACATGGAAGCATGGGCAATGACTGGAATAACTTGTTATACATTAACTGCTGGCACCAGCAAGGTGGTTTCAACTGCTGTCATGCTGCCCATTCATTTAATTTGGCCAGGTCCCTCTGTTTGCATTGGTTTTGCTTAACCTAGGTAATTCATCTGAAAATGTTGCCTCTTTACTGCCAACCTGATCATGTAAGGTATTTAACATGTGTCCTAGTGTGGAACACTTCTGGCATTCTGCCATAGGCCTTTTGCAACGATGAAAATAAATCACTAGTTTTATCCTCTCTCAGCCAAAGTTTGACCCAGGACAGTACTTCACCTTTCCTACCACCACAAACTCTTTTTTCCCTTAATAGCTATGGTGAGAGACTTAAAAAAAAAAAAAAAAGGGCTTTTCAGAAGTCCAAATAAATGTCAAGTGACTTTTTTATCCACTCTTTTGTTAACAGATTACTGCATTCTAGTAGGTTGAAGAGAGATTTTACTTTTACTGTAACTATACTCAGCATTATCATGCCCTATTCATCTAGATGAGATTTTCTCAGACTTTTGATACACAAGATACACTTTTTTTTCTTGATTAGAACTTGCAGCACACTTCGTAGGAAGAGTCCACAAAGCAGATGCAGTCCATGGGCCCAATCACACCTTTTTTTCCACAACACACTTCCACGACTATTGTGACACACCCTTTGGGAATCACTGATCTAGATGTTTTATAGTTATACTAGTTGTATGGTATATTTGTTGTGTCAGTCAGTTTGCCTGAACCCTAAATAAAATCACCAGTCATGTTCCTGGATCTGATGAGACAAACAGTGGCACAAAGGACAGAATGAAAGAAAGCTGGGTCAGCCTAGAAAGTGAGGTGACTACAGCAGGTTTTAAGCAGAGGACCCAGAGAGAGAAGCAGTCCTAGACATGAAAGATAGCATGAGATAAGGTACAGACTTAGAGCAAGAGAACCATCAAGGAGTGAGGCTGGACAGAGTGGAGCTGTTAACAGAGGAAAGCAGTACTCAAGTGTTAGCAAGGCAACTGGGGAGGATAGAGTGTTTTCTTATTAAGAGAATGCTTATAGTCTTGGATTTGTTTGTAATCTTGGATTTGAATGTGTGATGGTGACAATCTGCTCTGTTCATCACTGGCTATTTTGTTGGCTGAACTAACTAATTACCCTAAACTAGAGAGGTTTTTAATTCCATCTTTGGTCGTTGTGGTCCTGCTAGATGCGATGCTTCTGCTTTACACTAAAATCTAAAAGCTTGATGCAAAACACTTACTTAGAATTCATAAATGGAACACTAGAAACAGAACCACCACCACAGGGTCTGGGTTCCCTTCCAGATGAAGATGGTTTAAAAATATCTTATTGAAAAACCCTGAAAAAGTTTCGCAGCCATGGCAATGCTGCAAGAGGAATCTACTGTTGACCAGATCCGCCAATTGCATTCCTCACACACAGAGCAATCAGTTTAGCAGGAAAAGCTCTTCCTTTTTCCATAACTCATTCCCTGGCTTAGCTTGTTTGGAGTAAGATGCTATAAAGCTTGGAGCCAAATGATGCAACACCATATGCCTGGCAACAGCCTACAGATGTTCCATTTCTGTGTTTCACTTACACTTCAGTGCCGTCTGCTAAGAGATCATTAACATACCAAATAAAATATTCAGATTAACAAGAAAAATGGTAACAACTGATGCCAATGAATTCCCATTCTCTTGCCATTTATTCTACACAGATACCAAATGCTCATTCAGATATGCTATGCAGTCAGAGGCTCACATTTAAATAGGAGGCTTCATAAGCCAGGCAAGCAGACTTTGTGGCCCTTGCTTCCAAAACAAAGCTGAAATCTGCTTCTTTTTAAAAAATGTGCTCTTTACTCTATTCCATACATTTTGGTCCAGTAAACCCACAGATGAAAGACACTAGAAGCAGCAAGTGTTAGGTTATCATTGTAGAGCTGGGCTGAGTTTTACATACTGTTTTGTTTTCATGGGCTGTCTACCACTGATCCCTGAACTGAGAAACATTTGCAGTGGAGAACATTTACAATTATACTGTCAGGAAACAGTTTTGTTGGGGTTTTTTTGTTGTTTGTTTAGAAGTACAGGTAGTTTTAGAGGGGAGCTGCCTGTGAATCAGAACTTCTCAACCTCTTAATACCAGAAGCTGCAGGGAGAGAGAAGCAGGGGCTTCAAAATCCTGGACATACTAAGTTCACATACCCCATCCTCACTCCACCACTGTGAGAGACAAGAGGGCCACTTAATGAGTTACAGTGAACTGCTGAGGGCTGCATTCACACACCCACACACACACACCCACACACCCTCTAGCCAGGCTGAGGCTGGTGCCAGAGCAGCAGTGGAAGCAGAATCATTTGCAGCCCCCCAAAGCCAGGCTGCAGTGGTTGAGGAGGAAAGGAAATTCCCCCTCCTCTTGACCTCCCTTCACACCCTCTAGGCCAGGGGTGGGCAAAATGTGTCCTGCAGGCTGGATGTGGCCAGCCAAGCCCTTCTATCTGGCCCACAGGGCCCCTAAAAAATTTAGAAAATTAATATTTATCTGCCCCGGCTGCCTCTCATGCAGCCTTTGATGGCTTGCCAAAACTCAATAAGCAGCCCTCTGCCGAAGATAATTGCTCACCCCTGCTCTAGGCAGACCCAGGGTAGGGAAGGCCTCAGATCCCCTGCCTCCATGCACACCCCCACTGTCACAGTGCTGGACAGGTGGGATGGACCCCGGCTTCTGCTGGTGCTGCAGGTGACACTGGAAGAAAGAAGTCCCAGTCCCACACTCCTGCCTACTCAGCACTGCAGGGTTGGACTTCATCTCCCAGGCTGCTGCACAGTGCCAGGCGGACAGGCAGGGCTGCTCCTGCCCAGTGTCCTCAGCTGCGCCAGCAGGGGATAGAGCTGCCACCTCAGAGACCTGTCAATCGATTCTATCCAGTGTGTGGGCAGGGGCTGCTCTGGCTCCAACCTCTGCTGGTGCTGCAAGCCAAACAGAATCAACTGGTGGGCCAGATATGGCCTACAGGCCATGTTTTGCCCACCCCTGGGCTAGATGGACCTATGGTCTGACTCAGTAAATGGCAGATCTCCCGTTCCTGTACAAATCCCTTCAGCTGGTCACCCAGCTCTGTTTTAGACTTGAGAAATATCTCTGAGGGGTCCTGCATTTCAAGATCAACCAGCTTCATGGTCAAATGCTGGGACAGTCCAAAAGCTGCATCTAGAACTTTCTATAAATCAAAGCAAACAAAAGCTAAATCTGATTTGAGAAAGGTCTCACTTTTTTCTCATGAAAATATGCATGTCCCCTAAAGAGCTCTTTGTGTGAACAGGTAAACCCCTCTCCCATTCCCTGTGTAATTATTTGAGACTGAATGACTCAGCTGTCGCGCTCAGAGAAGGGAGAGCTTGTCAAAGCCTTACCTCGTGATCTGGGATCTCAGAGGACAGCGTTCTCCCCAGGATGACCCCAGTCAAGTATGTCCAGCAACGCGCTGTGTTGGCAAGATTGTAGCCTCCTGTCTCCAGCAAGAATCATGAAATTAGGAAGGGGCAGATGGGGTGGGGAGGGAGGAGGAAGGGGAGAGAGAGAGTTTTAATGAAAGAAATGCATTGTGGAAGAGCAAGAGACTTTCAATTGCAATGCATATGAATAAAGCTTTTTATTTAGTCCTCCCAAGCCATGCATAGTAACTGCTTTGCACCTGTTGCAGAGCACAGAGCTAAGCCAAAGCAGTTGATCAGCCATACTAAAAAAAGATCTCAAGAGGGAGACTCAGAAGACTTCCCAGTAACTGGCTTCAAGAGATACCAGTAAACCTTGAACCTCTGAATACAAAGGTCAGGTTATCCCAAGGTGACGTGATGGCAAGGAAGATATTCATATTCAGCATGTAAGCAGTTAACATGAGCAGAACACAGACAATCAGTTTAAGATTAGAATCTTATTTTAACCCCAGCATGTGCTCCAAAGTGAATGATATTCAAGACTGTCCATGTGTTGATTTAAAAAAAATCTCCATTAGTGCCACATTTTGAGCAGAAAACTTATCCAACCATGAAGCCAATTGAAAGGGCAATATCACTTGTGGATCAGTTTAACAGCCTAAGCTAGATGTCAGGGTTGTGCAAAATGCCCGCATTTCATTTCTATTTCAGATTCACTATTTCAGAGGGACAGTGACTAGTTTTGGTGTTTTGAATCATTGTCCTGTTTCACTTCAACCAAAACTGTTTTGGAGCTGTATGATAGTGTTTCAGCCATAGGCTATAACAGGGAATCGCAAAACTGCCTCTAACTTTGTAATTTCTTGCCTGACTCAGATTAAACTTGCAGAGATGGTAGCCCTTTCTGAGGTTGTGAAGCCTACCAAGTGTCAAGGAGATGGGTGCACGGGTTTCTGGGAAACTGCGCCTCAAACTGTTCAAAACAAAACTAGTATCAGTTGCTGGCAGTGGCAGCCTCTGTCATCCCACACGCAGATCTGGGGACTGCGCCCCCAGGAGAAGTCTGGCTCAGCCCCACAGCCCTCCCGGTAGGTATGTGCCCTGGATCTGCATGTGGGATGACAGCAGGGTGCTGCCATCAGCTGAAGCCAGCGCCAGCACTGGGCTCTTCCGGGCATTTGGCATGGGCAGACTCGGGTGCTGGCACTGGCCTTGGTCCCAGCCGGCAGCAGCAGCATGCTGTCATACATATGCTCTGCAGCTGGTGAGTGCAGATCTTAAAAAAAACCCAACAACTCTGCACTCACCAGCTCTGGAAGTAGTGATTGGTGCCTTTGAGGTCTCATGGCAGAGCCTTCCCTGTGCAGTGCAGGACAGCAGGGATCACCCACCCTGTCTGGCACCCGCGCAACAGCTGCACTACGTTGCGGTTGGTAGGGTGCTGCATACTGTCCTGAAGCTGGGACAGCCCAGCAGTCAGCCAGAGCTCCCAGTTCAAACCCCAGCTCTCTGATCATTCCCCTCATCCCCAGCTGTTCCCAGGGGGCAAGGGGCAAGGGCCCCTGGATCTGCACACAGGGTTTCAGCAAGCTGCTGCTGGCTGGAAAAATAGCCCAGAGCTGCTGCCATCCCCAGCTGGTAGTGGCAGCCTGCTGTCATCCTGTATCATTCGGGGGCTCGTGCCCCCTGGGAAGACGTGAGGGAAGCGATCAAAGAGCTGGGGGAAAGATCAAAGGGTGATCAAAGAGCTGGGGAATTGATCACGGCAACCCAGAGGTCCAGAAGGGGCCCAATCCGTAGGGCAGGCCAGGCGAGAATTCCAGGAGCCCGGCCACAATTCCGGCTTCGGCCCTTGGCTGCAGCACGGTTCTGCTCCGGAGATTTCTCTCGCCACCGTTCTGGAACCTGTCACAACCCAAATCAAGTAAGTGTCCCTGACACAATAGACCACCCCTCCATATGACTGACGTTAAAAACACCCTTCTATATGATTGACATTGTTCTAAATTTGACATATTCTGCCTAATTAAGTATTCCTACTTAACAAATTCTCATTAACTACTTTAAAAGTATAAAAGTCTGCTCAGTTTCCACCCAAATTGGAGCGGAGAGAACTCTAACCATGTTGCAAAAAAGACCTCACAGAGCTCTAAGCATGCCGCAAGGAGTTCTAAGCACGTGGCAAGATAACTTTGGCGGACTAATCACCCACCAACGGCTCCCCATCTGCGACTTCCTGACGTACCCCTTCCCTGCGCGCTCGTTTTGTGTACAAACTCGTTGTGGTAACTCAAACTGTAACTACACAAGTGAGCCTACAGCCTGCGTTGCGGCCACCAGCGGCGTAAGTAAAGTCTATTTTAAACCCAATACGCTGTTTCGCCTCTCCATCCACCAGCCCGCCTGACGTCTGCTTAATTAAACACTGTTTCCCTCGGTCGGCTCTAACCGGTTGGCCGTCCGAGACAGAACCAAAGATGGGCATCTAAGGTCCTGAAAAATGCATCCCCGAAAATCTCCATGGAAGTTTCCTCAAAGTTTTGTAGATGTGGCATCTGGCCTCGGCACTGGGGGGCAATCACCAAAAGCATCTGCCCTCCTGGATCGAACAGTCAACCAATGCGGTTTGGAACGACCCCATATGGACTTCCAGGCAAGGTCAGGCACCACGTCAACCCTATGTATTCCTATGGTGATTTTTGGGTGCAATATCAACCCCATGTATTCCTATGGGGATTTTCAGGTGCAATGAGGATTTTTGGGGATTTTTTTGGCGCAATGTCAACCCTGTCAGTATCCAGTGGTTAAAATGCCTCGGCACAGTGAGATTCCTCAGTACGACGAAATTTCTCGGTGCAGTGAGAAACAAACCCCGGTGCAGTAAACAGTTCCCGCCAAGCCTAACAACTGCATTGTTTAAGTGAGCGCCACCCATTGGCTGGTTGTAAATTATTCCTACCTGGTGACTAGCAATTGGCTCACTAGCCGTATAAAAGCTAGAGTAGTTTCCGCCCAAGCTGGAGAACTCCACGTACATCTTGGAGTAAACTTGGTGGACTGATCACCCACCAATGACTCCCCATCCCCGCCATCCTGATGTACCCCGTGCCCTGCATGCTCATTGAGTCGTTCAAAGATATCTCATGGTGTTGTTTAGAGCTCTTACCCGCTTCTGAGGTTCTGAAGTTAACTTTCTTACTACGCTGTGTACATTGATAGTGTAAGTAAAGCCATCTCAGTTTAACCAATATGTTTCTGTACCTAATTCTGCTCCATCGGTCAAAAGTACCCACCTGCCATTCTGGGCTCTTGGCCACAGCCCTGCCAACCGTCCCTGGTTCCCACATGGTGTCACGAACAGGATCCGGGGAAGATGCAATGGAGTTAGAATTAGTTAGGAGCTGCCCCGGCGTAGTGAGAGATGCCACATGTCAAACGCCGTGGAACTAGGTGCACACATCGCCTATCACCAGGCGGGCAGAACGGGTGAAAGTCTTGTCAGCGGCTACCTCTCACTGAAGGGGGAAGAAGGAGCTGCGAAAGAGTGGGAAGCATATCTTCATCCTGGGGCGGTTGGGTGTGTGATAAGTAATGAGTGGGTCCTATTCAGGCCCCAAGAGGAAGGGGGCACCGTATCTTTCGCCAGAATCAAACCGAGCGAAGTAAGCCCAACCCTCAGCCAGGAGTTCACCCGCTATATGTGATGCGTGCAGAGGATGGAGAGCCAGTGCTGATTGATCCCCCAACCCTGGCGCCTGAGTTGAGAAACCATGAATTTCTTTCCAAGCTCCGCAAAAGTTTGGAGGCAGAAGGCCACACCACAACTAGGTGGACTGGCCCAAAGTGCAACAAGGGGAGAATGCTGAATGCTACGTTCTGCACGATCACAACTTTGTTGCGGGAAAAGGCAAATCTGGAAGCCCAACTGCTCACAGCCGTCCAGGTGGCAGTAAAAGAAAACCTTGAGCCACCGCCATTTCAAGATGGCGCCTGGAGGGCCCGGAAAAGAAAGGCAGAGCTTCCGAAGAACGGGCGTGAATCCAGCCGATGGTTCCACCCCCCGAAGTGATGTCGCTTTCTGCGACCCCGCCTCCTCACTGCAGGGAGGGGGCAACAAGCAGAGAACTGTATCCGACTCTCCCACCAGATACAGCAACAGCTTTGACAGCCACTCATCCTGTAGCAATAATCAACCGAGTACTCGATGTGTAGAGTGCAATCCGTACCACTACCAACACCTATGGTGCTTTGTACCTGGACTGAGTTACAGGAGTTATGCAGAAATCAAAAATAAAATAAAGCCTGAAGAAACTCTAGCCATATAGCTAGGACGCCTGGTCGTGGAGTTTGGGTCCGACTTGCTAGACCCGGAAGACGCAAGCTCCCTAACCCAACAAGCCTCATGGAGTGGAGGGCATGCCACCGACATAGATATAGTGACATGCAACATTCACTGGCCCATCCCACTTCCAGCGCTCGTTGCAGGCCAGGTCAGCCATAAATCCCACGCATGGCACAACGGCTGCCCATCAAAGGCCAATGCAGAACAAATTCTGTTAGCAGTAACAGGAATTTCATACTGTTCCTGGAATTCCAGAGCGCATACATTGGGGCTGACACCAGCCCAGCAGAGAGGACCGTGGCCCCAACGCTACCAGCGAGACCCTGGAACTGTTCTGGTGACTCTCAACAGCGTAGAAGCCTGCACTGAAGTTTATGGAGGAAGAAATGCCATCATCCTTCGAATTCTCCTTAACCCACTAGGCTGGCCAACCCGCAGGTGATCTTTTACGTCAACTCCCGCGACTACAAGCCCTTATAAAGCTGGACATAAGCCCGCACGAATCTGACTCTCAACGAACACAACTGTTGCCACAGAGGACGTCGGAGGAGTGGATCATGTTCAGATTCCTCCTACATTGCTCTAGGCTCACCAAACAGCAGCTACGAATCCTGGGAGACACGGGCCAATGGCAACTAGCATATGAACTAGGCTTCCAATATCCAAAAGAACCAGACAATGAGCCTATCTTGCTGACCACAGAATGCATCAGTCACATCCGCAAGCATGCAAGAGAAAATCGTCTAGAGCAGAGTCGTGTTCAAACATCTAAAAAGCGGAAAGCAGCGGGAAATCTAATTGGTTGTCCCATCATGCGCGTGGCTCCATGCGAACACTGTAATGTAAGTTAGTTAACTGTTCAGAGAATTTTTTCTTCGCAGGTCCAAGACTCAGAATACCTGTCGGAGGTAGACCCCGAGAGAGAGGGAAAGAACATCACCCAAGAAGCAAGGGCTCGATGTGTGATGTCACCATGACGTCTACCAAAGTCCTTATAGTTGAACTTTTTGTAACCAATATAATTATGCGTATTTGTGTTTTTATTGGTTACTGTTTAATTCGATCTATTGAGAACGAACTTGTTTCATTAATCTGCGTTTATATATACCCATTTACCATATGAACTCCGAGCAAGACGATAACAACTTAAACAACCCGCATGTGCTCCAGTTCCATCTGTGCCATCGGCAAGAGGGCATGTCAGTATCCAGTGGTAAAAATGCCTCGGCACAGTGGCATTTCTCAGCACAGTGAGATTCCTCAGTACGACGGAATTTCTTGGTGTGGTGAGAAACAAACCCCGGTGCAGTGAACAGTTCCCGCCAAGCCTAACAACTGCATTGTTTAAGTGAGTGCCACCCATTGGCTGGTTGTAAATTATTCCTACCTGGTGACTAGCAATGGGCTCACTAGCCGTATAAAAGCTAGAGCAGTTTCTGCCCAAGTTGGAGAACTCCATGTACATCTCGGAGTAAACTTGGCCGACTGATCACCCACCAACAACTCCCAGTCGCCGACCGTCCCGACGTACCCCGTGCCCTGCATGCTCGTTGAGTCGTTCAAAGATATCTCATGGTGTTGTTTAGAGCTCTTACCCGCTTCTGAGGTTCCAAAGTTAACTTTCTTCCTACACTGTGTACATCGACAGTGTAAGTAAAGCCACCTCAGTTTAACCAATACGTTTCTGTGCTTAATTCTGCTCCATCGGTCAAAAGTACCCACCTGCCATTTTGGGCTCTTGGCCACAGCCCTGCCAACCGTCCCCAGTTCCCACAAACCCCATGTACTTCTATGGGGATTTTCGGTCCCCAGGTTAACCCCATGTATATCTAATGGAGATTTTCAGGTGCAATGTCAACCCTATGTATGCATATGGGGATTTCCAATTGCAACGTCAACCCCATGTATTCCTATGGGAATTTTCAGTCCCCAGGTCAACCTTATGGATTCCTATTGGAACTTTCAGGCACCAGGTCAACCCCATGCATTGCAATGGGGACTTGCAGGCACCATCTCAGCCCCATGCATTCCAAAGGGGAATTCCAGGCACTGTGTCCACCCCATGCAAGCCTATGGGGACCTCCACCTTACCTCTGGTCATACCGGACTGACTGCACCCAATTCCGTCCGATCTCGGAATCTAAGCAGTCCCTGGCCCAGCTAATACCTGGATAGGAGACCGCCTAGGAATCCTGGGTGCCGTAGGCCACCTGCCCTTTTGCACCAGAGTGGGACGGAGCTTGCCCTGCCCTTGCCCGGGCCCAGGCGGTGGGATCTGGCCCCAGACCGGCCAGCTGCCCAGCAAGCCTTGGGAACTCTGCTGGGCGGTGGAGTGGATGCAGTGGGCTCCGAGTCTGCCTGCAAGCTGCTGCTTGCGGCTCTCCTCTGGAGCCTGTGGTAGGCCTCCAGGAGCGGGGTGCCTGGGGGGCTGCCCGAGGCGCCTGGGGAACTGGGAAAGTGGGGGTGACAGATGGAAGCTTAAGCCGGGGGGGGGCACTTTTCCAAGGCTTAAGCCCCTGGTGGTTGTGCAGGGGCTGTGTCTGAATAGACTGGGAGTTAAACCCCAGGCAGCAGGAATTCCGGACACCAGATCAACCCCATGCAAGCCTATGGGAACTTTTGGGACCCAGGCCCTGTTTTCGGAGCTGGCAGGGTGGCCTTTGGGAGCCCAGGTCAACCCCAGTGATGTCTGTGGGAAGAAGAGGCTGGCAAGGAGCTCCCCGCATGAGAGCCTCGCCTCCTGCCAGGGGCCAGGTCAACCCAGGCGCAAGGGAGAGGGAAGAGGAAGCAGCCAGACCCTCCCTGTGGGGAGGGTCCCCTGCCCACCTCCCCCTGCTCCTGCCAGCCTCCAGGGGGAGCCCTGTCTGCTGCAGGAGTGGTGGCACCCCCCCACTCCCGGAGGTTGTGTTCGGGTTGACTGGGGAATTGAACCGGGAACTGAGGGAATGTTCAGGTACCTGAGAACATTCCTTCAGCCCCTGGTTCTGCTCCCCAGCACTGGGGTTGGAAGGGACCTCAGACACAGATCATTGTCACTGGCCAGCTACAGATGTCAATATTAGAGCAGTCCTTCCCTGCCCAGCCCCTTCCCTTTCTCCCTACCAGCCTCCAAAACATCTCCAAAACATTTTGCATGGCCCATTTAGTTTTGGAGCGGTTTCAGAGCCCTGTGTTTCGTTTCAGATTCAGTGTTTCAACTGTCAAATGCGGTAGATAAAGGTGACCAAACGCCAGCAAAACTGTGCTCACTGCATGGGGAAACAGCGGGTGCAGCCCAATTAGTCACGCGAAGCATGCATGCAACAAAATCCCCAGTTCATGCAGCTCGAAAAACGCGCGAAAGAAAGACCTGATCTAACTGGCTGTTGGGGCAGTATAAAAACAAAGCCCAGGAAAAGGAAAGGCGGGACCTACACGACAATGGAGAGGCCTGATCACCCTCACCAAGGTCCTGCGCCCACGGCTCCCTTTCTCCCCGGATGCCCCCATCGGATAAACTGCATCAGGCAGATGCCTGAAGAGCTCTCGAGTTCCCTACGGTTTGGTTGTTGGAGATTATTGTAAGGGGAACTGCCGGTGCAGATGTGTATACGAGGCATTTAAGTGCTTCGCGGTGAACTTTACAGAGTGTGCCTACATTGTTTGTAAGAAAAGCATTTATGTCTTATATTGTCCTTGGACTCTTTTTGGACGGGAAAGAGAGAAGCAGGGTAAATAGCGTTCTAGAACCCTTTCATCCCCGGCCTGTTCGGATTGAGGGGTTAATCACCCCTCCCAATTCCTCCCCACATCAAAATGTCCGAATCCTAAACTAAACAGCCACCAAAATTTCACACAGCCCTAATAGCCATCCCCTGGGTTGTGGTCACCACTGCTGATCTTCTAATGCCACACAAGAGAAAACTTCAATTTAAAACAATCCTGGCAGGACTCGCTCGCAAAAGGATTTTCAAACTGCAAAGACTAAATAAGAACTATCTTTGGAGCATGAAAAAATGGTTTCTCACAGACTCCCTCTCCTTTTGATATCCTGGTAAACATTGATCCTTGTCTCAAATTTTATTTCTAATGCCTCTAAGAACTGAACCACTTGGTTTTGTTATTTTTACTGCATTTAGGACAAGTCACTCTCACTTCTTGCTAAGAACTGCAAAAAAAAGAAAAAAAATCTGGACTTCTCTATGCTGTCCGCAAGAGCAAACATGCTGAATGTTTCCCAACCAACTGCCGCCGGTAAGAGGAAGGCTTACTCTATTGTACTTGATAATATCTCTTAAAAGGTTCAGAGTGTCTCCTCAGATTAAGCAAATAGGTCTGTGTGGAAGGCAAAGGCAGCTCAGATTTCCTGGGCTAAAGGGCCTTTTATCTATTTATTTTTTATTTATTAACTTTTTCCTTGCAACAGGAACAGCTTGTTTTCTATCCATTGGACAAACAGCTGGTTGCACAGAACATGCTACAAGCCAAAAAGCACTTGAGAGGGCCTCCATACAGCATTATCAGAAATCTGCTTTATTGTGAATACAGCCAAGTCTTTTCCCAGACTTTGTTTGAATCCAAATGAAATAATTTATTGCCAGGTGCCTAAGGTAGGTTTGAGAACATAATGCTTACTTTTAAACAGAAGCCCTGCAGTGCAGATCGCTAGAGGTGGGACTCAAAGATGGCACTGGAGAGCCAGGGTCAGAGTTCACTGGGGTTAACAGCTTCTGTTCTCCTCAGAAGCCAAGAAACCTTTAACCTAGGATCTCAGAGTCAGGGATTGAGATTTGGACCTGCTGGTACCAAGGAGTTGATGTCAGTGTAAAAAATAACACCACATCAGCTCTACAAGCACCTCCTCCATATAATATTCAATTGAGCCTGCTCATTTCCTTCAACTGCCCTTCGAACATGTGTGCAGCTTTCAACTAGAAATTATGCTCTCAAATAGCAAATAGCTGAGAAGCAAACTATTATAATATCCTGCTGCTCTGAGCAGAGTAAACCTCACATATACTCACCTCCTCCCAGGATGAGGGTAGCCAGCTGCCACTGCAGAACGTATTTCAGACATTTGCCAACCCCCACTGGAGTCATGTTAAATGAACACATGGGGTCCCCAGCTATTGTATCTGCTCCCAGCTGCAGGACTACGGCTTCGGGGTTGAACGCTGCATATGCTTCCTTCAGCACTCTGGGGGAAAAACCAACAAAGAGTTATCCCAAAAGCACAGCTCAGTGGGATGGTTATATAGCAGCAACCCATGGTCTTGGTAGCTGACTAAACAACAAGGTTGCTACTCTGCCTTCTTAATTACTAAATTTTCAATATAATCCCAGTTATAATCTTAATGAGAGCCTGGAAAAGTCATAGTCTGAGTGGTGTTCTAGTGAATTAGGTTTATCACATTAAAAAGATAATACACACAGCCGAGTGCCTGTTTCCATAATCGTTAGCAGGACTCCCACCAACTCCTTTCTGCAATGGGTCCCTGCACAAGTAGTTTTTCTTGGTGCTCTGGCAGCACTCCCTTGAGCTAAGTAAGAGTAGGAATTGACTCTTATTGCTCTCTTGTGCATTATTCAGCTCTCTCTTTTGGGTCTCTTGGAAGGTGCAATGGAACATGCCAGATACTTGGATTTATTTCAAGAAATTTTTCTTTATTAGGAGGAAAAAGAATGAATAATCCTGTTCACTGTGCAGTGTCACCAATACAAATGCAGGGAAAATCAGGGAGAAAAACATATTCCTCCCTTCTCTTCCCCTTCCCCCCACAAAAAACAACCATGTTTTTACTCCTGACAATTTAGAAACAGATGCAATTCCTAGAAGGGACACTTCTGCCTTAGTAACCTGGGAAAGATAAAGAACATATACACCTCCATTCTCATTTGGTACACAACAAGTGTGGGAGCAGCTTTGGACACCATTCCTACAATACAATTAACTTGCATTTACAAAACTTTCATCCAAGGAAACTTATTCATCCTGAACGACCTCACACATACAAGTACAGGTTTCCCTTGCCTTCCCTTCAATGGAGGTTGGGTTCTGGAAAGTTCCTGTGGTTGGCAAAACTAAAGTCTTATAGGGAAAAGTGGGTTAGGAATGTAAATACTGTACAGTATGTCAGAGCTAAATGGTTAAGAGATGCCTTGGCACAGCTGCATTTAAGCACATCGCGAGTCCCCGATGCAGGGATTTCCCCTGTAAGGCAGGAAAGAGTCCTTGGTGCAAAATCAGAGCCCGCCAAAAGCTTGCAGCTGCACCATCGAGTACATGCTTTCGATTGGCTCAGTGTAAATTATGCACACGTGGCGTGGTGGTCAGCAACTGGCTTGCTAGCTGTACAAAAGGCTTGGGTGGTACCCGCCAAAATTGGAGGAGAGCTCAGATGCACATAGCGAGAGATCCCCACATGTACCTCGGAGCCACAGAGGGGCCTGATCAACCACCACTCCCCGTTGCGGTTACCACGATGTACCCCATACCCTGCGTGAGTGTGAACATCGGTGTGCTTGCCTACAGTTTTGTTTGCTGTTTGTCTACGGATTGTGCCTACATTGCATACCTCGTGTATACAGCTTGTAAGAAAAGTTTTTTTGTTACAACCGCCGCTGCCTCTCTGCAACTAATTCCACTCTATCAGTGGCCCCATTCTGCTGGCGTTTCTCAGCCCCCACACAATATAGTGTATAAAAATCATTTTTACTTATCTTTAATACATAGGGTGGTCAACCAGGTGTAGGAAAACCCCTAGAGGTACTTAGACAGGTTATAGGGGGTATGCGCTGGTGGGTGGGGATGGAGCATGCCCAGGGTGCACCAGGAGAGATGCTGCTGCCACATTTGCCTCTTACCCAGGGAAGGGAAAAGAAGGGGAGGGGAGGGCAGCTCCCTACCACCATGTGCACCTCTGGCAGGGCTAGGGGCCACCTGTGCCTGGGGAAGCAGGACTGTGTGTGTGGGGGGAAAGGACAGGCACGAGCAGGGCCAGGGGGGTTGGTGGGCTGATGTGCGACCACGGAAAACCATGGCTACTAAAAACTGTATACAATGGTAGCCAAAATGGTATACAGAATATTAACTGTGGATACTCAAAACCATGGCTGACAAAACCATGGCTGGTGAGGCAAATCTGTAGTCAAACTGAGCTAATTAAACTGAGCTCAAGGATACTTGCATGCACATGTGTTCACAAGATCAAGACTTTCAGTTTTATAAACTCCATGTAAAGAGACTACTTTCCTCATTACTGAAATCCAGTCACCTCTGGAGTGAAATGTAATCAACATTTAAGTGCACCCAGTAACACTACAGTGTATAGCAGGGTGCAGCAACCTATGACCTGGGAACTGGATCTGGCCTGCAGAACCACCAGCCTGTGGACACAGGCCTTTGGTAGCATGGGGCTTCAAGCTGTTGGCACTCTCGCTGTGCTGTCACATGGACAAACTGCGGCTGTGGGCAGGTCCTAGTGCATGCACACCTCTGACCTGATGTGGGTCATTCTGGCCTGCAACTGGAAAAGGCTGCCTACTGCCAATGTATAGTATTTGCCTATACCACCACCAAAAGCATACTATGGTTATACATTAGGTTTAGGATAGGGGAAAGCAGTCACTCAATTTAGCATCTGGGAGATGAACTCAAGTCAACACCTCTAACCTGATTACATACCACAGGATCTTTGGGCCTTGAGAACATAGTAGGAACAAAAAAAAAGGTACTTAAATACTATATACGGGACTGAAGATGAAAACAGATAACATCTCAGTGAAGCAAACATTTGAGGGTAGGATTTTACAAAGGTACAATGAAGAGACCCCAAACAAACATCTATACTGATCATCTATACCAGGAGAAGCCAACCTTTTCGGTAGGTGTGCCACAAGGCAAGCCCTGGTCTCTACCTAAATTTCACTCTGATCCTGCTCCCTGCTCAATGTGCTGTTCTGCTTTCTACTCCCTACCCTGTGCTTCCTGCTTAATCTGTTCTGTTTTCTGCTTTCTGCTTTGTCTGCTCTGTCCCCTATCTACTATGTGCCAGACACACACACAGGCTATCCACGCCACTGGTTGGCTACCCCTGATTTATACAATTCTGAAACCAGTTTAGAGAGGCATGCATGTCCTTAAAGATGCCCAAACTTGCCAACAGCTTGATGTCAGGGCATAGCACTTTCAAGGTGGCCACATGGAAAGCAAGAAAAATAATGTTTTTTAGCAGATTAACAACTGGAAGGAGCCATAAACAAATACCAAAAATATCAGGAAAATGAACATTAGGGAATTCAGTCTGTCAGCAGAGGGAGATGGTTAGCCACATTTGTCTGAAGTCAGACAAAAGGCAAGGCAGGATGGCACATTAGAGATTAACTGGTTCAGAGAGGTACAAGCTTTTGTAGGCAACCACCTATTCATCAGAAGAATCACACAACCAACTTTCCTGACATTTCTGTCATACTTACAAGGGATTTTCACTCTGATTAATGAAGAAATGGCCAAAGCTCTACATTGTGTAAAAACGCTAATGATTTTTTTGTCTCTGTGTAAAGACTGCAATGTGGATCCCCTGAAATCTCCAGTGTCACTGTTCACAAGGGCCTGACTGCATTCAGCTGCCAAGTCATTAGTTTTAGGTTTCATAGCAGTGGAGCTTGCTGCCAAGTCGGAAAGATGTCGGGAGCATATCAGGCTACAGTTATTAGTAACTTCCTTCAAAATACACAAGGTGCCCATATGAAATTTGGTATGCAAACCACGCAATGTGATCTCTGCTCAGCTGTTTACAATAAGCAGCTCTTCACACATGGGGAAGTCATCAGGGTAAAGTGTGATGAGAATGGATAACTCAGAGCATTAGTAATGGGAAATAGCACTTTAACCCTCTACAAGCAGGCCACTGTTCCAGAGGCAACTCAGGTCAGAAATGACCAAAGGTTGCTACAATGCAATGACTGGTCAGTGGACAGAAGGAAGAGAGTTGGGAGAGAGAAATGGTTGCAGGTTAGTAGTGACTGAGTAGCCAACCCAACAAAATCCCACCTTCACAATTAGCACTAAATGGCCCCATTGTGAGTAATCTCAGAAGAGAGACAAAGGACTGCGTGGACTACAGAGACTGAACTGCAGCCTCAGCAGGGAAGCAGACTCCTAGAGTTCAAGTACACTGATCCGGGAGGGTGGTGGCAACTGCCCATGTTGTAATTGAATTCCTCATACTGAAACAATAGCCCAGGAGACTGAAACCAAGTGCTAATATTACATCAAATAAAAATGTACCACTCTAGGTTGTATGCTCTCTTCTTGACGAGTTCCCAAGAATTCCACAAATGCTTAGAGGAACAGGCTGAAGCATGTGTGTTTGTAGAGGCAAGTGGTTCACCCAAGTTTCTCTTTCCACAAGAAGCACCTGCCCCTCTTGCCCTCCGTTATCCCCCACAGGCCCCACGTTGGGATAACCTTCCTTCCCACAGCAAAGCCCTTGTTCATTCAGACCTCTCAGTACTCTCCCTTCAGTCATCCATGGAGAGGATATGAGAGCAAACAGCAGTTACTGGAGAGCGACACAAGAATTTCCTCCCCCAGGGTCTAAAGATGTTCCATCCACTGGCTCCCCAGTTTCGCACATCAAGTATTATGCCATCACTCTTGTTCTGATTCTTATCAGAAAGACAAACACCCCAACATTTTCTCAGGGCACTCCCTTATATGAACTGCCACTGCGGAGATCTCCACTTCTGCCAGACAGACACTAGATACTGGCCAAGTCCAATGGGTTGCTCTCTCTCAACAAGGCACTCCACATTCTTCCAGAGGATTAGTTGGTAAAGGGCAGACATGAGAAATGACACGGACAATGGAATGTTTACCTCTTGCAAGGGAAGACCTGGAGGGAAGGGGGAGTCGGCTCTTAATGCCTTTAGATCCAAAGCCAGATGGGCTGAAATTGCTGCCAGCAGCAGAGACACTTTCCAATATACAAATTTTAAAGCCATTTCATTTGATGTGCAATCACATTAATGCCTTCAAACCCCAAGAGCCCCCATTTGGGACCTGTTAAAGTTTACATGGGTCTGGTTTTCCTTAATCCTGCTTCATCTATGAGGCTGTCATCTTATTGCGCAAGAATCAGTCACTTCCACCAAATGCAAGAATTGCTACCACATGAGCTCTGCAATTATTCCCCTGAAGGAGCTAACTTGGATGCACCCAAATTGTTTCCAGCCACACAACTGATTCTGGAGCCAAATCTTCCCAGTGTTTCTCAGTAAAGTCTCCCAGTGAGGACAGGAAAGTGTCACTCAGCAAACCCCTGCAGGCTTTGGTTGGCAGCTGTAAAAAAAAAAAAAGTTAAACAATACTCACTCTGAAAAGTTCTTCATTTTGAAAACATTTTAGCGGCATTACCTAAATGATAAACATCTCACGGAAACATCACTATTGTCTAAGTTCCTAGCATCTGTTACAGTAGGTTAATCATTCAGCCCCATTCTTACTCACACCCTTGTGTTGAGCAACAAATAAATTATTTCTGTTGCTCTAGAAAGACATTAGCAGTACTCAGTGCTGAGATTTATCTCTGGGGCTGTAAGAATTTCTCTTGCTGGTGGGCTAGGATTTGTCTTGCTGTTAGGCACAATGGAAAAAACACATTTCAATGGCTGAGAGAGTCCAGTCAGCCTAATACAGCAATAATCTCACAGAATTTAAAGAGCTTAAGGATAGAAGGTCATTACTATCCTAACCTCATCTGACACACATCATTAAGTATCACCCTAACAACTCTCTATTGAGTCCAGTGACTTTTGTTTGTATATGTCACAGAATTTTATCAAGTTCAAACATAACTAAACAAGTCTGGGGACACCGTCTGATTCAAACTTAGTGACCCGTGCAGACCAAAGCAAACTGTATTCAGCGTCATGTCACATAACTGATAAAGGTGGATGCTTTTACTAAAGGTCTGCTCCAGTTCAAACGGAAGGAATTTGGGAAGACCCATGGCTTGGACTATACAAGTAATTAGTGTGTGATCACAGTAGTCCCTTCTTTTCTTATCTATAAGCTTCATCATGACTGTGTACGGACAGAAGCGTGCATTGCCTGCTCTGTGCTGTCCTTGTTGTTTAGACAGAGTTCCTCAGTCCCTGCAGCTATCAATTCTGCATCTTTCACCAGCACTAAATCCACTGAAAAAGCACAGGAAGCAGGAGAAGGATAAGTGTCCTTTTGTTTCATACTGTGAGGTCAGAAAAATAGAGTCTAAGGACTGAATTACAGTTAAAGAAAAGGGTGAGAGTTTCTATTAAGTAGGATGTAGAGAAAGCCAACTTCTTCAGTTTTTTGAGTGAAAACAGAATGGAAGTTGAGAGCTACATAAGCCTCTGTAATAATCATAGAGATACAAGAATGAACTGGGATATTCAGAACTTCCCTCTATTAGTCCTGGGTCAATTTCAGTGAAGTCCATGATTCTGAAGGGTTCCCAAAGTTTGCATTCAAACACTGGTCTGGATCTTGGAGAGTGGGGTAGGTAAAGGTGTGTTATGGAAGATCTCCCTAATCTTCAAATAAATAGTAGCACCCAAATTTATCAAACACACATGCAGCACTCCCTTTCCCAGTAGCAGAAAACACTCAGCCTCAACAACAACCAACTCCTTTTCTTCCCCTACTCAACCCTTTTCTTTTTGTTCTTGCATACAAGGACCATGTCCTCCAGATGTATGTTTGTCACAATGCTCCTTCCTTCTCAAAACCCCAATGATTTAAGGCTGAAATCGCCCCAGGATTCTCATTCAATGTTATTTAATAGTATAAAAGATTACCTTCCATCTAGAGAGCCCAGAAAAACCTGTGTATAATACTGGCCAATCCAACTGCAGCCAGTACTGAACAAACACTATCATCATCAGAAAGTTGTTTACAGGTCATGAAGGAAACAAGGAAGCAGTCTCAACCCTATTACTGGCAGGTAAATGATTGCATCATAAACCACTGCAACTACTGGAGCCTTTGGTGATCTAAAGGATTGTACAGACCACATGGGAAAAGGACATCTTACTTCTAGAAATGGTCCCTGCAAGATAAGGGAAAGGTGCACTGCCCATCAAATGGGTCACTGAGCTGAAGGTCTGTATCTGGGAATAACTAAGAGTCTAGGAAACACCTTGAAAATGGAAGGGACCACCTGTCCCTGGAATCCAACAGCCAAAGAAATGGCTAACTGCCCTGCTCAGCTCATCCACTTGTCCCCCAAAAATATTGTGCTGCTGACCACACTCTATATTGTTTACAATACCTCCCTTAAAGCACAGTATGGAATATTGCTGACATCTTCCTACCAGAACACTGGGTCAAGAAGCATATTTAGATATGTGGTCTTAGTCAGGCTGATGATGCCAGTGTTAACAAAACTAGCTCTCTGTATTCAGTATGAATTATAGATCTTGTCTGGACATATTATGGCACATACACAACAAAACATTTGCATTGGGAAATAAAGCATATGTTGCTTATAGGGAAACTGGAATCACCTAACTTTCCTGCTGTGCAACCAGATAAATACCCCTGATTCTGCTTGGACTCCTACATTAAATATAGTCTGACAAGACTGATACTTAGAAGATTTCAGGCTCCAGTGCTGTCAAATTGGCACCTTTCACCAGCATTTAAAAAAAACATCACTAAGGGTGTTCAGTACAGAGACAAAGGAGTACTTTTGATTTTCAGCCTTAATTTCAACTTTCCTGGATTTTGCTGGGTTTAAGTATGAATCCGAACTTTCCTGCAAGAGTTCTGTTTCTGTGGCAGTACATTTTAAACATGCCAGCTTCACAGAGTGGTTAGGATCAGTGTCCTGTTGTACGATGAAATCCAGATCAACTCAATGAAATCCAGATGGCAGGGCAGACATCTTGCATCTTTTGTCTGCCCTTTTCTGAGTGCAACCTCTACAGATAAGAGGCACATGAAATTCCAGGACTACACCCAAAATAAGGTCCAGTAGCTGAGTAGTGCCTCTATTTCTGCCTGTTGCATCTACATACTCCAAAGAACACTGTCTAAGAGATCTGCACTGTTGGGTAGGAAGTGAATTTGGGTTTATCAGAGCTTGTGCTCTCTTTCTTGATATATAATCTTATTTAGTTAGTCTAGAAAGATGAATATCTACCCTGTCTTTTCACCGGCTTCAGACTAACAGGACTAATTATCACTCTATCCATTCTGATGAATGTAGCCTGAACCTGAACCCATGAAACTAGGTATCTTTGTTTCCCTTCCCATCCACTCCAATGTGTCTTTGAAATCCTGGTGTATTGTTAGCCTTATTATAAGGTAAATGAGGGACAGTCACTTGTATAAAAACAAGTATACTTAGAAAGGGAGTTTGAAAGAGGTGAGGCTTATGGGGCACTCCACAAACTTGTGCTCTGTGGCTGAAGTCTGGCAGGGGATGCCAGTGGCACCTACACATCTGTACAGTGCTTCAAATGCTCACCTGTCCATGGCCAAAAATATCTGCTTTGGTTAAGTGCAAAGCTCTGTGATGATGTACATTTTATTGCTCCCATGAGCACCACCCAACAGAAATCAGGCTGTCTAGTCACAGCATTTCAACTAGCAGTTAGTGATGCTGGCTGAGTAGATTGAGATCCACTGGTAGGTGACCACTGCTCTAGTTAGCTAATCAGTGGTAACTATGTTGCCTCTCCATTTTCTCTTACAGTAAGTGGAAGTAAGCTGCAATAGTTTGTCACCCATTTCATTCAGTGCAAGTCATTGTGGTTTAACTGCACTTACTGTGGGAAAGACTGGACAGATAAAAGTTACAGCATATCAGCTTGGCAGACACTCGCATGCAATAAGTTCTCTGCCATCTTAAAGTTGTATACCTGTTCATCTGCCCACACCTATTACTGCTGTGGCTTTTCTTTCCAGTAGCAATTCTTGTCACTCCTGCCTGCCTCCAGCAGTACCTCACTGAAAACACAGATCTTGAAAACTAATCAGTTTTCTGGCCTGTGAATGACCACTGATCTTACTGTTGAGTCCAGTGGTTTTCAGCCTGTTTAGATTCAGGGCACCCCAGCTGAGAACCACTGGAGTTGAAAATTTGGCAGCACCCTAATTAAGAAACACTGCTGTCCTGCTTCAGCTTACCTCAGTGCTTCTTAACCAGGATGTTGCCTTTGGCGTGGCCAGGTAAAACTGCCTCATACCCTTGATGCAGAGCCAGATGGGAAAGGGCTACCACAGGATTTTGCACACTGAGCAGAGATAGAGAAGGTGAGGAGAATAAGGCTGTTGTGCCAAGCACCTGAGAGTAGGAAGAGATGGGCAGGGGGAGAGCAGGGAAGTGGTGATAAACACAGGAGGGTCTCATCTGACAATCCCTGCTGCCATTGCCAAGGCTGGCTCCCTGCACTCTGACTGCCATTTTGCCATGCCCTCCAAACTGGCACCTGGGGTTGGTGCCTCCTAACCTGCCCTGGTTGCTCTACCAAGGGTTGCAGTAGGAGCTGGTGCAACCTTTCCTAAACAAGCTCTACAAGAAGCATGAGGCAGTTTCACCTGGTGGCAGTGGTCATGGTGGCTGCTATGCTTCAGTACCCCTGAAAAAGTCTCAAATCACTGGTCAAGAACTACTGGTTAACATAAACAACAGTTGAGATACAGAAGGCTGCCAATTCCTGTGGCAACAGTTTGACATGTGGGATCGGTCAAGTTAGGACCAAAGGCATTCATCTCCCAAATCTATCTGCATTCTGGGTGTTTGCAGATGCCACCTCTCCCTGGTAGACTTCTACCTTATCTGCAAATAGTTCAGCAGCTCTGGGAAAGAACATACTAGTGGGGAAACAATGGGTGGTAGTCATAGGAGCAAAAAAGTGCACATCAAAGAGCTTTACACCTATTAAATCAGATATTTGTGGCCATGGACAGATAAGCATTTGAAACACTCCAAATTCTGCTCCAATTTGAAACACTTCAGTGCTGTGCAGATGGGAGGGAGCTGCTAGTGGCTCTCCCTCCACGGAGCACTCTCCAACCAGGGAACATAGGTTTGTTGAGTGCCCCATTCCCTCCCCTCACTGCCTCCTCCAGTGGAGCACTGCAGGATGCCAGAGGACTGAGTAACTCCTGTTGTGGTCGTACTCTGTGGAGCATATGGATGTTTCAAGAAGCACTTCAAAAGGAAGCACCTTAAAGGGACTCCTCATTTTTTGAGATCATTTTTTAAGTGCTGCAGCCATTTTAGAAGTGCTTCTTTAGTCACAAACATCCACTCACTCACTGTCTGAAGTACTTCAATTGTTACATCCATTCAGAGCCTCCACAGACATGGAATCTGTGTGTTTAGGCTTACATCATACATGACCCATACCTAGAGGTGAGGGCTCCAGAGAGAAACTATCTGAATCAACATGCTATAAAATATTTCTTCCTAACCCTTGAGCATAGAAAATGACGTCAGAAATCTCTAGATTATTTGTAGCATGGCTTTTTATGTAATGTTTTATACTTGTAAAGTTTCTCACATACTGCATTTTTCTCTCCAGAAGGTTTACATTTAAATTACACGGGAAGGTGCAGGGGTTTGGTTTGTAGCCTTGTTGGTCTAAGGACACAGGCAGACAAGGTTCCTTGGGGGAATTTGATATCTTTTATTAGACCAACCCAAATGGTTGGAGAATAGTTATTAAGCAAGTTTTCGGGTTCAAAAACCCTTCGTCAGACTAAAGAAGCTCCAGCAGTTTGTGTGTGCTCTTCCAATGGAAAGGTGCATACATTTTATCCAAAGATCTCCAACTTCTTCATTCAGGAACTTGGGATGGATATGGAACAAATGAGTTATTCAAGATATTCTTATGTTTACAGAAAGATAGTTGGCTGTGTTAGTCTGAAGCCAGTCAAAAAGGACCTTTATAGACTAACTAAGACTCTAGAGTGAGCAAGTGAGTGAGTGAGTGAGAGCGAGCAAGCACAAGTTTTCATGATACTCGCTCCCAGATTTTTCTTTTGATGGACAGGCTGTTTAAGTACTGAAGTCCACAGTTACTAGAGCACTATGTGTAGAAACAGGTCTTGGATACATCTAACTGGTGCATGCAACTACAGCTGAACAGTCAACCTGCCAGCTGTCAATCTTATTGCTGTTCTCAAACATTTCCTCCTTTTGTCTTTAATATTTCAATGACATGTCAGATTTTCAAACAAAATAAATGCCACACTTTGGTCTCAGTTCTACACCAAAGCTATTATTAACAATGGAATTTAATTGGAGACTGAGTCACTCCATTTTCAGAAACAATAGGTAATTATATATATGCCATACCACCCAGAAACAAGCTAGAAGTTTATCAGCTAGAACAAAAGTGTTCAAACACAAGCACTCTTATTTATGGAGAGGCAAGTTCAAAGTGCACATGCTTTCAGACTCCAATAGCAAGCTTCTTTTTTATTTATTTTTATCGTTGTGCTGCCATGGGTCAGTCTCCATAGAGATAAGGAAGGCAGTTGCTGCCAAGACGGACAGAGGTGGAATGGTTTTGAATAATATTTTACTAATTCCCAATGGTGAGAAATGCTAAAGTGGAGCTTGTAGCCTAGCTATTTGCCAAAAAGTAAAGAAGTACCAATGAGCAGGTCATGTCTTACCAGCAGGGATTTTGGGTGAAGAGAATAAGAGGAAATTCTTTGCCCAGGGTGTAGCCTGCTTATAGACTTCACTGTCACAGGTCACAATCAAATACTACAACCACTTCGCAAGTGGTTAAGACAATGGGGACACTTTAACACGTGCTCTGAGGGTGGAGGGGAGTGGTGCTTTAATTACAGCAGTTCCAAGAGCCACTCCAATTAAAGCATGGCTATGTCTTGTGCATGAGCATCCCCACACTTAGAAATGGCATTGGGGGTGCTTGAACTAAAGCTCATTCAATGAGCTTTAGTTCAAGCACCCCCACCATCATTTTTAAGCACAGGGACACTGATACACAAGATGCGGGAAAATGCTGGAGCATGGCAATTGCTATGATCCAGCAAACTCAATTAATCAAGTCTGCTCTGATGTGCTGGAATTTCAGCATGTTGGAGCAGCCTTGGCTCTCATGTATAGGTGTCCTGTGAGTCTACAATCCTTGCTCTAAGGTCAGACAGCTGACACTGCAGAATTAGTATGTAACGGTCTATGGGTCAATGCAGAATTTCTCCTAGTATGTTAGACTTCAGCATCAGTTTTGTACCAGTATATTTAAAAAGCATTTTATTTTTTACATGCACGTATAATTGTTAGGTCCAATTTACCTGCTACTGTAATTTACAAAAGACTAGGGATCAGCAAACTTTTTTGGGCAGAGTGCTAAAAAACTGTCTGCCAAGCAAAATGACTCTGTGTGCCACACTGGCACCTGTGCAGGAGGCTGCCTACCCCTGCAGTAGTTGGTACTACTTGCAATTGTTAATGTTGAATGCTGGGTGGTAGTTAAATAACCTGGCAATCTTTAGGGTGCCAATGGCTTTGGACACAAGAGCACCTTACAGGGAGGCACTAGTCTTACCCCTGGTGAAAGAAATGCCACCAAAAGGCTGTAGACCTGATAGGGTACACTGAGCTCTTTAACTCTGGTCAGCAGCCAAGCTAGGCGTGGAACCCTGATAGATGGACAAAAAGATGATCTCCTTTGCTCCAGCAGCTCCTGCAGCCAAGTTGGTTTCAAACACACTGGTGCCTGTCTTTCCTTTGGACTAAATCAGTAAGGCCGAGAGGGGGGACATTGGTTGTGCAGGCAACCCATATACACTGCCCAGACTTTTGTGCCATGGAGAGGTAACTCCAGCTTCACAGAATTCAGACTGCATAGTTTTTAATTTGAATTTAAAACCCTGACTTGAGTTACTCCTGGAAATGATGGTTTAATTTGCACACTTAGCTATTTACTGAAAAAATTTAAAGCCACTTCACTTTTTGTAAGTGTATGCTCAAAAGTGATACAAGCCTGGAAATACAGCGGTGGGGAAGTGGGTTACCGTACAGTTAGCATTGAGGTAGCCTGACAGAATTGGGAGAGGAAGCTTGCAAGCTCAAAGCATGTTATGGGCAGTGACTGTGCAAGTGGTTTTAACCGTTGGCTTCCATAACCACTCACCTCACAGCCAACTGCAACATGGTGAAGTTAGAAAAGAACTGGCCCCAGATTTCATTTTAAAAAGGGATAACAACTTGTGATTTGTCCCAAGTACCTCTCTGGTGAGGTATTAGCCTCACTGAAACCAACAGTGCAGTGCCACTTCCAGCAAGGAGTGCTTAGTCCCTCACCCTTCCGAGGAAGATACAATAAGTTCACATGCAATTCAGCTTACATATTTTGAAATCATCTCAACTCATCCCCAAACACGCCTCTCTCTAAATGGTGATTCCAGAGCATTTATTTTAAAAGCCCTTAATGATTGTTCCCCAGACAGATGCCAATTCTTGCTCAGTGTTTCAGCATATATTATTTGTAGGACTGCAATACAAGAAGAGATTTCAGCATGTAAATTATTTGTGTCTCATTAAATTGCTAATATGGAGGGGAAGAGACCAACATAAAATCATAAAATGAATTTTACAGGTTCCCTTCCCTGTAATACTATGGTCAAACAAAACATATTAGATAGGAAAAAGTCTCACGTTTCACAGATCTGGTAATACTTCTCATCCTGAATGCCATCTTGAATTGGCACATTGACAGTGTAATAGCGCCCCTTCCCCAGGCCAACCTCAGACACATCACCAGTACCTGGACAATGAAACACAAATCCATCACACACAGCTAAGAGAAAAATGGAATCAGCTCTGAGAATGAACAGGTCTTGGATATCTTGTATAGGATGGGAAGTGTTGATGTGTAGCATGCTCAGAGAAGCTGGCATGCAGACTCTTATATGGGGGAACCCAAGTTATTTTGTTGGATGATAGTTGCCCATGGGTAGCTGCTGGAAGGCAGATTTAAGCTCTGCAAACTGTCCTCCCCCAAGAAAGTTCCTGTTTAAAGACAGATGCTTCAGAGCGTTAAGCAACAGTGGCAGAGGAATTCTCTACACAGGCTGTGGCAATTGAGGCAGGAAGTAGAGTGGAAAGTTACATTGGAGAGAAACTAGTGAACCTCAGGACACAAGCCATGTACCTACAATATTCCAAGCTGTTAAAGGGGAAGGTAGTACTGTAGCTCAGGCATAGGATTTAGACTCAGGAGATTCAGATGTCCCTGGGCAAGTCACCCAGGGCTCATCTACATGGTTTTTTGTGCTGCACTGCCACAAGGCAAAGCCCACACCCTGTCTTCTATTCTGCACATGTCAGCTCCTGAAAGCAATTCAGCCCAGCTGCCCGATAATAGTGCTGAACATGTACCAAAGTATGCCAGAGGCAGAGCAGCTGTGTGCACACATGGCCACTCTGTATGATTAGGCTGCCTCCCTCCAGGAGGTGGCATGAGGAGCTGGGGTTGGAAGGTATGACACACTACATGGTGGAGCTCCCCCATAACACACAGAGGTGGTGCACACATGTCCTCAGTCCCTGGGGCTCAGTTCCTCCATATGTAGTATGGGGGTAATATTTCCTCTCTCACTCTGCTAGTCTAGACTAGCAAGACCAGGGGTGGGCAAAATATAGCCCGCAGGCTGCATCCGGCCCATGAGGCCATTCTACCTGGCCCACAGGGCCCCTAGAAAATGAATATTTCTCTGCCCTTGGTTCCTGTCAAATGAGAGGAACCAAAGGCAGTAGGACCCAGGGGAAGCGCCAGCAGGCTGTCATAACAACAGGGCCACCTGGTCCTGGCCCCACCCCCACCGCCAGAAGCCCCAGTTGGGGCTTCTGGCCTGGGACCATGCAGCTGCCCTGCGCCTGAACTTCAGGTAAGGGGGAAGGGCAGGGAAGGACCCCAGGCAAAAGTGGACCGGGGAAAAGCAGAGTGTAGCAGGGGGGAGAAAGTGGCCCCTCACCCACCCTGTGGCTGGCACCCTGTGTTTGCCACCACCACCTCTGGGCTGCCCGGCACGTGAACTCCAGGTGGCCAGCAGCAGCTAACACTGCCTGACACAGCACGTGGGGGGACCACAGCTGCTGCTGCCATGTGCAGCCTCAAGGGGTGAGCCCAGAACTGGCACACAGCGCAAGCTGGCAACAAGGCTAGGTTACAAGCTGGTGAACACAGGGAAAAGTGGCCACTCAAATCGCCCTGGGGCCAGTGCCACATGCTGCAGCCGCTTGCAGCCCACGTGGGGCTGCCTGTGCCTGCTCAGGACAGCCCCATGTGGGCTAAGAGTGCCTTCAGCAGGGAGCACTGGCCACGCTGCAGGCGAGGGACTGCTTTTCCCCATGCTTAGCATCAGCTTCTTCCCTGATAGCGAGCAGGGCGTCAGGGCTGTGTGCTGCCCCCACCTGTACCGCGAAGCTGGGGGGCACTGGGAGTGAGTGGGTGGGAGCACAGCGCCTGCACCAGTGTCCCAGGGCCAATGTCAGCAGGGCCCAGAGCAGGGTGGCAGGAGTGCGGGGTTCCAGCCGGCAGGGGCTCTGTCGAGCTGGGGCAGCTCCTCCCTCTCCTTGCTGGTGCAGCCCAGCCTGGCTCCATAGACCCCTGTCAGCCTGTGCCCCACTTTGGGCCCCACCAGTGCTGGCCCTGGGACATGGGACAAATGTCCCAATGTCTTGAACGTCCCAAAGTCTTGGGACCAAAGACATTGGGACACTGGTCCCAAGATGGTGACCAAGGGGCAGGGCACCTGTCAAGGGGCAGGGCTACCCATGTGGCCCTCAACAGCCTGCCAAAACTGGCTAAGTGGCCCTCCACTTGAAATAACTGCCTGGCTCACAGGGCAGGGACTGCCTCTCACTATGGCTACGTCTTCACAACAGAATTAACTCACACACAACACCATTTGATTCCAGTTTAGTGGTGCTTTCAGCCCAGGCTGCTTCTAAACACAAGGGTTGCTTTCACTTGGGTTGATAACCCACCTATGTTATAGTGAGGACCTTTGCTAAGCCCCTCCGAAGCTAATACTCCTCTAATGCCCTCCCCCTGATAACCCAGTAGGGCTCAGGATAACAGACAAGTTATCCCACAATTTACTGTGGAAAATCACAGTGGGGAGCAGCCTACTGAAGCATTAAGAGGCACAGGACATGACAGCAGACTCCTAGTGCAGTGTTGGGATAGACACAGTAACTAGGCTACTGCAGCACACGCTCAATCCTAGCTCTTACTGAAGTTACCTTGGCAGTAAAACCATGCCCTCCAGATTTCCATAGCAGAATAGAGCCCCAACCCTGTCAAATCCTCAAAAGAGTCATGCTGGATTATACCAGCTGAGGACTTGGACCATGATGTGAAAGCCTAAATGTGCTCCCAGCTGGCATCACAGATGATATCACGATATGCAGTGAAGTTTCAGCCTCAGAGGCATAATATCTGGCCCTAACCCAAGATTGCTCCTAAACATGTTCCATGTTAACTGCATAAGCAAGCCCCAATGACCACCCAAATTCTGAGAGTTAGACACATGCATAAAAGCTTTGCTTGAATGGGGCTAGTGCTCAACACCTTAAAAGACTACGGTGTATATAGGTTGCATGGTATCTGAAGGGCCGCTGTGAAGATACAAACACAGCCATGGATGTCTAAAACCAGAACTAAACTAAGGCAAAAGGGAAAGGCACAAGTTCTTTGGGCCCACTGTGCCAGGCTTTCACTAATTTGGTTACGGTTTATGCAGGGTTGACTTGCTGGCCTTAAAAAAGGCTAACTTGCACATTGGAAACAAATGGCCAGCCTTGTATGAAAGGTGAAACAAGTAGCAGTATGTTGTTTTAAGGTGCCTTGTTGCATCCTTCCCACTTCTGAATTAGCTGCTGTCACTGCTCCTTTGGGACTCCTCAAAACACTACTGAAGATCTGCACTCTTATCTCTGCCATGCCCTGGGAAACCAGCCCAAACAACAAGGCAGCATGATAGAACAGACCTAGGAGTGCTCTCAATTGGATGGTTTGGTGTCTGAAAGGCTGAAGAAGCCGAGGATACCGGGCTCCTGTTTTATTCTGATAGGTAAAGAGTGGATGCAGACACAGACAGGTGGCAAAACACCTAGATAGGCTAAAAGGAACAGGACTGATCAGCAGACCAGAAGTTCTGCTGTGGTCCCAGTGGTAATCTATGACTCAAATGAAACCATAAGATCACTTGCCTGGGAAAAATCCTGGAGAAAATTTATGAAGAGAGACAGTCATGACTTTGGAAGTGAAACTAAAGGCATCTTCAACACCTGTCAAAGGAAAAAGAGACAGACAGACAGAAAAACAGAGGCATCACTTATATAACACACTAAAATATGTATCAACAAGCAGGCAGCAGCGAGGGAAGCAGGGAAGAAGCCAATAATATAAGGCAGATAACAACACATTAAATTAATCCTTAACAAATGTAACATGGGTCACAACTGCCATGAGTTGTGCTGGTCTCAGCATACTCATTAGTGAATGTATTTCCACATCACAAGCCATTACAAAGGCCAGCAGCATTGGTACTGGCTGCTCAGGCTGAAAGGGCAGGGGGCAGACTGGGAGATTCGATTCATAGTGCCCAGGCAAAGGCCTGGTCCCAATTAGAAACGGTCCCTGGTTCCTCACTTTCCAAAGCCCTACAAACCAAGCAAGGTTTTTTTACTCCGATATAAAAAAGGGTGGGGGGTGAAGTTACAGGAGACTTAACACAAACCAAATGTAGGGAGAAAACAGACCAAAATGAAACACACCATAAAAGTTTGAAGGGCAGGAAATGTTAAATGGTGTTGAAACAACATCCCCTATGCAGAGAGAGGCTGCAGTCGAGGTCCACTCTGACTTCAGTTTTATAGCATCAAAATATTTAAAAAAAAAAAAAGACATCATTTAACACCGGCCGCTGTCTTGATAGCATTAAACAATTAAAAACACTGTCACTGGTTGTTCTGGACCCAGAGACAAAGGCAAAGGACCATGAGGAAATCCACTTACTGGACAGCCCCTGACAAAGCAGATGACTAGATTTAGAACATGCTGTTAATATAGAAAAGTCTTGCTTTAAATATCAGAATGTTGCTCAGAACAGAGGATGCATTTTAATAATGCAGAGCAAGGTCTGGGGACAAGATGAGCTTCAAGGGGCAGCCTGTAATTCAGGTCACATAGATGTAAGAAAACTGAAGAAAATGCCATTGCTCTTGCTGCATGTCATCTCAATCCAATAACAGCCCCTTGCCTCTCCCAGCTTCCACAGAGCTTAAAGGGCTGCACTGGATGGATGGCTTTTCTACCCATGATGTAGCCTTACCGTCCCCGTGATGCAAATCTAAGTCAATGTAGAGGATGCGATCAAACTTCTGTCGGAGTTTCAGGATACCCAGGACAACATCATTCAGGTAACAAAAGCCTGAAGCTTCATCTCTACAAAGGAACATTTGAGGAGGTAAATGTCACCCAGCAGAGACTCAGTTGCCACGTGCACTCTCCAGAACTCCCATTCACCCAGAGATTTCACCTTGCATTGGCTCATAAGTGGAGAAGGAACCCCTCAATAAGACATTGCAGTCAACTGGAGATGGAACAGAGACAACACGAGTTGCAGCCAGTAGACACTAGAAACAACAGAACATGGTTCTGAATCCAGCTGGAAAGTTGGAGATGACTTTGCTGGATCTTGCTCCAGTCAGTATGAAAACTGCCACCCCGCGTTGTCTGAAACTTTCCTTGAAAATCCCAAAGTTGAAAAGCGGAGGACAGTGGAGAGCAATAAATCACGACTGTTATTCAGATGGCACCTCCCAAATATTTTAAATAAATCTGGCACCATTAAAAGGTGCCAGATTAACAGCCCTGTTGGGGTAGTGGGGTAGTTTGGTTACAAGTATTAGCTAATCTTGGCTGACATTGCCTAGGGGAGTAAAAAGTGTGGGCTGGAAACTATGCAGAGAACTCTTTTCACACCAGATACCCAAATGCCAGTAGATAAACTGCCAGCATGAGATGTGCCAAACCACAAGCAGCAAGAAGCCCCTCTTTTATGCCACTCTGGAATGCACTTGAATCAGTAACCTTGTGCCCAAATCATCCACAACCCCATTTCCATGCTGTTCTTAGCCTGTAAACTGGATTTCCATTATGTGTGTGGCTAGGAAATGAAAGAGAAGAGAGGTTAAGAAAGAAGTGTGTTGACTCAAGCAAGCTGATGGGATACAGCTCCATAAGGATTCCCAGCTGATTCAAGTGAGGGCATTACTGGAACTGGGGTAATTGAAACTGCTGAAAAGAATAGTTTCTTGCCTCTCCATAAAAAAAGTACATGTGAAATTTATTTGAAATAATTCCTTCTTTATTTATATCAAAGTATAGACATACAAACTATTTATTTTGGAGTCATTTATTCAGATTTCACTCTAGAGTACATTTACCCTGGATTAAGGACCAGACACATGACCAGCTATTCCTAGCAGTCTGCCCAAAAGTAGGTGCTATTACAGGGCATGGCCACTAGATGGGTGGCAGGTGAGCTAGTTTGAATTAAGCAAACAGCCACCACAGAATGAAAATGTCAAAGCTACAAAGGAGGCCATGTATGTCAGAGAACTTTTTCTGATGTAAATTTACATCCAGCTACTTTGGAAGTAATGTAACACCAGAGAAGAGAATTGTTCCCTGAGAACAAATGCTGTGAATTGTGGATCTGCTCCACCCTTCCTCCACAGTAAACTGGACAATGCTCCATAGACAACAGTTCACATGTCCACACCCAGAAAGATATGATAGCAAACTGATGAGACAATCTGCCACAGAGAAAAAGCAGCTCCTGCCTGGTGCACAATAATCCCAGAACTACACTGGCAGGAAAGTCCCTTTTGCCTTATCTTGGGAATTCAGCATACACACACGCATAAATTAAATACACAGCAGAGAGAAACACGTAGCATGGTAAAACAAAAGTACTTTCCAATGGGTGCTGGCTCAAAGATGCAATGGAAAGATCATTGTAGGCAACAGAACCTAGAGGTTCCCCAACTACAAGACAGAGTGTTTGTTGTGTGGGAAGCTCCTGAGTCCAATGGGCCAAACACAAAATTACCCAAGTTCTGCTCTCAGTTCTGGCACTGATTTGCTCTGTAACAATGGACAAGACACTTCACTGCCCTGTGCCTTAGTTCTCCCACTAGTAAAGCAGAGGTAACAACATTCACCCACATGAAAAAAATACTGAGATCCCATGCATGAACAGCATTAAAGTGAAAGAACCTAAAAGCAAAGATGGAGATAGCAGCTTTGTGAGTTATAAACTACTCCCTCTCCTGACCTGGAGGGAGGAGGGTGGATTGTGACGAACAGAACAACAAACCTTTTGCTTACAAGATGCAACCAAATAAAAAAAACAAAAGTTGTAAGGCAAGTCCTGCCTTGCATGGAAAATCCAGGTACTATAGCAAAACACCTGCAATGTTGGCTGCCAATTAATGACACTATGAATCAAACACAGTAAATTCCTCCAGCACAACCTCACTCTGTGTTTGGCAACTCTCCCCAGTTTCCTTATAGGACTTGAAGCACCAGCAGTGAACCCAACTCCTGCAGTGTGATCACCTGGATCCAGGGGAGGAGGTCAGAAGAATCCTTTCCCATTGTTAACTTCTGAGTAGATAGAACCTACCAGGGGAAGAGACTTCATATCATACTTTCTGCAGCACTTCCTAACCCAGTTTTAAATGGCTCAAGTTGCAGCATCTCTGCCAGCCCCTAATCAATCAATCTAGCCCATATTCCATGACCCCACTTGTAGAAATATTTCCATGATAAACCCTCACATTCTTCTCCTCTGCATGACATGGCACGGGTTAGGTGGGGTCCAAGGGCTGTAAAGCAATATGGTAGTCTTTCAAACTCCCTGAGCACAGCTGCTCTCCAGAGACACTCTGGCTCTAATGACTTTGAGTGATGCTGGAGATTGATTTTTAACAGGAATCCTGGGACCATTTTTAAATGGTCATTCACACGTTCTATTTTTTCCACTCTGTAAGTGTTTTAAAATTTAGGATAATACCTGCTTAACTTTATCTGGGTCAGTAATACAGCTGGTGATTTAGCATGTGGAAAGGGGCAAGGAGAAAGGAAGAAGGTGAGAGAGATTGATTGCATGCGTGCGTGTGTGCGTGCAAGTGTTTACATGCATGCGCATGTTAGTGACTTGGATAAGGTCATACATAATATAGGCTGGACTTGGTTCTGGTAGAGTGCTGTTCATACAGACACACAATACAACAACTTGGTATTACTGGCAGTCATCTGGGGAGCTGGAATAGCAGAGGATGTTGTATACATGTACTTAACTCCCTTGAGAACTACAAGATTGGAACAGCAGTAGCACAGGAGGTCAACCTGTTTTGGAAGAACTGTGAGGGATACAGGACAGGCAACAGATCTGGCTAAGGAGGAGTATAGTAGCAGGGCTGTGCGGGGGACTTTCTATGTCCACCTGCCCTGGTTATGGGCCTTTTTTGGGTTTTTTTTAATAGAAACGCACATATTCAAGTTTTTAAAGAGAAATGAAACTCTCCGAAGAGGCATGAAACGCTCCAAAGAGAGAGCAACCGCCTGAGGTCTGACCATAGCCTACGAGTGTGCCACAATTACATACCTGTCCTGAGAGGAGTTACTAGAGCTTGTTACTTGGGCTCTACTTTACATTATGGGCCAGTGGAAGGAACCAATAGTTCTTGGTACACTCCTACTGTTCCTCCCTCTGAAAAAGGGAATATGACCAGCCACCTACGGCAGACAGGGATGCTAGAATCTTAACCACTGCAAGGTACATTGGTATAATACTTGTGGCTGCCAGCATTTTTGTCTACACAGATGCTCCCACTGCTCCTACAGCCAGCAGTGAGAATTCAAGAGTGAAAAACTTTAGTAAGGTAAAACTAAGGTAGATGCTGGAGAGAGAAGAGTTCTTCATCCCAACCTAAATAAGGGATTGTCTAACATGAACTTAAAAATGTCCAGCAATAGAGATTCAACAGTCTAAATAATCTGTCTCCATGATAAACTATCCTCCTAGTTGGAAAGTTTTTCCTAATAGCTAACCCAAGTCTCCTGTATTACAATTTAAACCTGTGACAAGAAGTAACATCCCCTCAGACTAGACTCACTGGCCCAGAAGATTCTTTCAGGTCCTAGTGACAGAGATCAAATCACATCAGCTGTATAAGCGACCTGATCTGTAGTTGGAAATTGTCTCAAATGCCCTCTCACCTTTTCTTTCCACTTATCTCAACATCTCCTCATGCTACATATTTTAGACCTCTAAACAATTTGCTGCTGCTTTTTAAACCCTGAGTACTCCAAGAATCAAATTTTTGGTTGCATTTCCACAGTGATTCCTGCTGTACACAGCCACTTTGAAGGGAGACCACACAAGGATGTCTTTGGCACAAGGTTTCTTTGGTCAGTTTTCACCTCTAGGAACAAAGAGGTGAAAGGTCAGTGTTTGATCCATAAAAGGCACTAACTCCAGCATCTCGCTCTTAGCCCTAAAGGCATCATAGAACATTCTGAACATTAAGCTGTGAGAAATCCCAGAAAGCCCTGGTAACCAATTTCCATGTTTATGACCTCAGGAAGCAATTAAGCCAACATCCTGCTTCTTCCTCAAAGAAGACTTTTCTGACAAAGGGGCATTTATTTTAGCAACACAGAGGCATACATACACACACATACACAACTCCTGAATAAGAATGTCTATATAGATGCATACCTTTATAGCAGAAACAGCACCAACTAAACAAAAGCTTCTTAGTGAAGTGCTTAGTTTCAACACAGAGGCAGCAAACATCCATACAAAGGAAAATGCAAAGAATTGCTATTGTGCATAGTACTGTGCATAGGTGCACTCACCAGCCCCCCCATTCTTATCTTCATCTGTGTTCTAGTTTGCCTGATTAACTACTCTTTTTTCCCCCCAAGTTGCCAAGGCCAAATGTAAGGCAAAGACCCAGTTCAAGTGCAGTGGGATTGATGTGAGATCTTACTGTATTACTGATGACTTCTGAATAAACAGAAGACTGTACAAAAAAGTACTATGTAGGGTGGATTTGATTCAAATCAAATTGATTTAAGTTGTGATTTAAATCACAATTTAAATTACTGGTCAGAAAGTCTCAATTTAATCATTGTTTTCTACAAAAAGTGCATTCTTATTGTTTGATATCCTTTATTCATTTAATTTCTTGAAACTTTGCACTTTGAGAGAGAGGTAAGGGCTAGACTCTGTGTACACAAACTTGCAGAGAGACAAAGAGGACTGGTGGGCACGTAAGCAGGTCTGTTATCTCATCTCCATATACTGCTGTTAACAAGGATATTATCTCTGGAGACACAAATCCACAGTTTGAAAACTGAAACTAAGCATCACAGAGATGTCTGATGGGATCTTCTAGACTAAGCATTGAGTCCCACTGGGTAGAGTGGTTTTCTTTAATCTTTACTCATCTACAGAGGAGCCTCTGGGAGCCCTATAAGACCGGGCCCCTAATATAGTCCATAGCCTGTTGTGACCTATTGATAAAACTTTTCTAAAAAGATTACATGAGTATATTGTCTCAAATAGTATAAAATTAGAAGTTATAACCTCTATTCCATAATGATATTTTCAAGCTTTAACATATATTATATTAAAACTATCTTTATTTGTGGGGGGGTTAAGCATCTAAAAAATACCCCACAAAACACAATTAAATTAAATAATCCAATTTAATTTTTTTTAAAAATCCGATTTTTAAAATTTTTATCCATCCTGGTACTGAGGGGCAAGTGTAGCACCAATATTCCACAAAGAAAAGTTAGTCTAGGGTAACTATGCAGCCTGTCAACGTTTAGTCACTAACTGGACAGAAAGCAGAAAGGAAAGAAATTGCTGAAATCTAGAGGTTAACAAAACCAAGAGCAACAAGAAGCTTAAGCTTTTGAAGGATAGCTCTTTAGACATGCTTTCATTGACAAAATAACCAAGTTAGCAGCAGTCTAAAGGAACTCTGCACATCACATATTTGGAGTTTAGTGAGTTGACTGGCACTCACTAAACTAATTCAGAGTGATTAGGAAAGAAGTATGGTCACAAGGACTGAATATAAAGGGGAGTACCTGGCAATTTATAAGATGGGAAAGAAATGTGAATTACTGGCAATTCCAGATCATAGGGACCAGTGCAACCACCCTTTTACTGAAGAATTTCATCAAATGAGAAGCTATCATAGTATCATAGTATCTAGGGTCAGAAGGGGCCTAGAGCAGGCCATCTAGTCTAACCCCCCGCCAATGGCAGGAACGAGTGCTGGGGTCACAGGACCACAGCCAAGTACCTATCCAATCTACGCTTAAAGACGCCCAAGGTAGGAGCAAGAACCACTTCCCTAGGAAGCCGGTTCCACATCCTAGCCACCCTAACTGTGAAGTAGTGCCTCCTAATGTCCAA
>JAGPOW010000335.1:807571-906289 GCA_030014935.1 Caiman crocodilus | reverse complement strand
GAGCCTTGAGAATTTTCTCAAATATCTTCCCCGGAACCAAGGTGAGACTGACAGGCCTGTAGTTCTCCAGGTCCTCTTTCCTCCCCTTCTTAAAGATGGACACCATATTGGCCACCTTCCAGTCCTATGGACTGGAAGAAAGAAATGTGAATTACTGGCAATTCCAGATCATAGGGACCACTGCAACCACCCTTTTACTGAAGAATTTCATCAAATGAGAAGGTGAATAGCCCCGAAAAACTTACAACTGATACTAAAGGGGACCTGCGAGAGTGAAAGCCGAAAGAGAAAGCAGGTCAGGAAGCATCAACATAAAAGTCATGCTGAAAAAAAGAAGGATGTTTGTTCCCGAAAGCTTGCAAAGAACAATTTTTCCAACTACTTAGTTGCTTTAATAAAAGATATCATATTTACCCAAAGAACTTTGTTTGCCTATGTCCTTAGACCAACACGGCTATAACCAACACCTCCAAAACATACTGAAGAAATACAAATGGGGAAAATAACCCAACACAGGTTTCAATAGTGGGAGACACAAAAAAAGCAGCAAAGCTGAAGTGTGATGACAATGGACAGGGATCTAGACACTTGATATTGTCAGTGCCAGGTGACAGACAGTCATGTCAAGAAGTTGAGTGGTGACAAGCCTCTCTAAATAAAACTGTATTAGGAGGATTTCATTTCACATTGTTCAAAACCTCAGGGAAGAACAATAAATACCCAGAAGCCAGAGAAAGATTTAAAAGAAAAGACTAAATAGCTTGACTAAGGCAAGCCTGAGGTGGGAAGAAAAGGGACAGGAGTCTAAGGTGGCAACAACCAGGACAAAGACATGCTTTAGGTGGCATCAGAGCCTGGGGCCACAGTTCCTTGGCAAAGTAAACAGAGGAGACTCCTTCTATTCCCTTTGTCTTTCTATTCTACTTGTGGACTCATTGAGAGGCATTTGCAAATCTAATCCTGAACATCAAAAACACTCAAATTAAATTAGGAGAGGGACCCATTTAAGAATACTCCAGAGGCTGAAAAAGCCCTATATGCTCTACATAAGGTTGGGGGGGAAGTGGAGATGTCAGTGCTTCTGCAACCAGAGACCTCAACAAGAGTTCTAGCAACTCCATGACCAGGTGAATCATGGAAACAAGCATCCAGGTTGCCAAGGCCACAGCATTTTACCACATTTACTCTCTTCTTAAAATGCTTTGGAGGAGTTGGGAGCTTCATTCTGCTGCTTCAGGGATGCTTATATACATCATAAAAGTCACCACTGCAGACCAAAACTTTGCCATCAGTCTCAGAAAGCATTTTAAGGGGTAAACAGACCAGGAAAATTTCTCCTCTGAGTTTGGCCCCTTCAGGCAGAAGTTGAAAGATACTGGCAGGACAAAGCATGAGGCAAATATGCCTTCTTATTCACTTGGTGTAAAGATGGCACTGGCATCTGAAGCCCCTCAACCACCCACCACTAATATTTCATACTGGAATTTTAAATCTGAACTACTGGAAGTCCCAGACCACCTTGGCATCCTGCCCTTCCCTAAAGCTTCCATTTAAGAATCCCAAGCATTGATGAATTAAGCCTCCACATCAGAGGCCAAGGAGATGGGGGCACAGAAGCATCAAGTCACTCAGGGTCATGTGACCAACCCAAGGTCAACACTATGCAATGGTTAAGGAAACCTCTTTGGAATACAATTCAGCTCTGAAAACAGCATGAGCAAGGGGTGCATGTGGATGGATCCACAATCATTTCTCAACAGTTTTCACAGCAGTTATACTCAACATACGAACAATTTTTATCTCCTAATGCCCTACTCTGGCAGAGCACTGGTGGGGTACTTGCCAGTTAGGGATGCTGCAAACTCTGTGGGAGCTTGTTAGCTGAGCTGCAGGGAAAGTCCCACCAGGAACCATTTTTAAGGGGAGAGGCAGGTGTCGGAGCAGTCCCAGTGCTCTGCCACTTCAATAACTAGCCCAGGTAACCAGCAGGTCAGCCTAGTCCTGCTGCCTGGTGCTGAGGAAAGAACATCTCCTGTGGAGCTGCTGCTCCAAAGATGACACGGAGGTAAGGGCAGGAGCTATTGGGAAGCTTGGAGGCTCCCAGTCCAGGTTCTGGTCATGACTTGAAACTGCGCCCTGCTGGGGAGGAGTGGCCTGGTAGGGTTCCTAATGGTGTAGGAGTCCCCAGGAAATGCCAGAGCAGTTACTGCCTTGGTGAAAGGCAAGGAAGGTTGCTTTAATAACCCCAGCCCCCTGCCCCCCACTTTACGGTGGGTAATGCAACATCGGAGGCAGCTAGGGCCAGGCACACCCATTCAGGGGGGACCTGAGCCCAGTAGGGTATAAGACTATGGAGAGAGGAGGAGAGATGTGGGCCAGGCGCGCTGATGAGGGGCACCCAAGCCTGTGGGAGTGTCCGACCTCAGGCCCCAGAGAAGGGGGTGGAGTATGTACCGTGGCGAAGGTGGAGAGTTAGGTGTAGAGAGGCACCTGAAAGGCTGTGTCAAAGTAACTGAACCAGCTGAGACCCTGCGAGTAGGGGGCATGAGTTTAGGTCCTGTTAACCTGGGGAACTAAATTTGGTGCAGGTAAGCCTTCAGGCACCTGAGGCCACAGGTGGGCCTGAGGCTGATTTAGAGGGTGGCAGAGGAGAAGCCGCATAGAAATAAGGGGGTGAGTCAACAGCCTTGTATGGAGAGCAGCTGGGGGGAGTTCCCCACTATGAGACAGGGCAGAGTCTGCACAGTATTTCGTGAACCGCCCAGCATTCATTCAGATGAGGGCAGCGGGAGATGCCCAAAAGGCTGCATGCTTGCTGGCCAGGGAAGGAAGGGAATCAAGCCTGAGGACCCCTCAGGATACGGCAGGGTGAGTGTGGCCCCAGGGAAAAGGAGGGGTGGTACAAACGAGGCCCAGCAAAGGCAGTATGAGAGAGACCATGCGAGAGAGACAATGGAGTGAGAGGGAGGTGGTGGTATGAGTGTGACCCGTTAACAGGGCAGGTCATGGAAGGCCTAATATTGTAATGAGTTGGGCCTGGGCTCAGGCCAGAGCTTTACACAGTTGTTAGAAACATCTGAGAGGCATGGGACACATAAGGGGAGGTAGGAGCATGTACAAAAGGCCCTAGACATAAGGACCCAGAAAGGACAGCCTCCTACCTAATTAAGATCACTAATTACTTAACAGCAAGGCATGGCAGGTGAGATTGGCAGGCAGCATACCCAGAGGTAGTGGAAGACCAGCACTGGCTGTTTGGGCAGCTTGCATGTCACCACACCCAGCTTACAAATAAGAATTGGGACCCAAGAGTCAAGCCGGGTTTGTTCCATCATCCACCATCAGTTCATCTCCAACTAACCCCTGAATACCCCACTCTCTACAGCTAGCTGCACCCATATATTCCAATAACACTTGATTCTGTTGAAATCCAAAAAAAGAATGAGCTGGATTTTATTTCTGCAGAAATCTTGTTTTTATACCTTCGCATTGACAATCTGAATAAATGAAGAACCAGATCTTTGGAGTTAAAATGTCCTGTTTTACCAGGGCCTCCATTCAGAGTAGAGGTGAACTTCTGGATTGATTTTCCTCTTTTCTGTGGATGCAGTGAATTGAGGAAAGGCAAGTTAATCAGCAAGCTTCAGCCTGGGTTCCACTCCTGCAGTTGGAAACTCAGCGCTTGCCCAGCCAGACTCCCCTTTCTGCAACTCTGATTACACTATGAGCAAACCAAATCCTGGGATTTCTGCATGCCCTTTCCTTCTTCTCTCTTTGTTCCAGCACAACAGTTCAAGGTGCCTGTCAAATGCAAGGCTCTTGTGATATCCAAGTCAACAGCTTTTACAGAAAAGGACTCCTATGTTTTTATAGCAACACTATTTCCTCTATTAAAAAAGGGGGAAGGGTTAGGGGAAATAAAGGTCTGGAATCATTTAACTATTGAATTTCAAAACGTCATTCCCTTCATTCTCTGTAGAGATTTGTTCCCTGGACTCGTACTCTGTGGGCTGTTAAAGGGAAACAGTCAACTTTTTAAAAAGCCATATTGTGCTTGAACTGTTAGGGTTATAACCAGCACCTGACATGTATACAATGGAAACAGACTGAAAAAAGTCCTCCTCCCTGATTGTTTATGTTTGTGCATTTGACAGAGCTTTGTGTGTAGCCAGTTTTTGTGGTCCTAGCTTTTGCTGTTGTTTGCCTGGGTATTTCAAAAAGCACGAGGAAAAAAAAATCATTTTAAACACATTGGGATTGGGGTGAAGAATGTGCCTGTAAAGCCATCAGAATTGGCTGCAAGGGAATCTAATAGATGAAATTACTTTACTTTAGCACCAATCTGAAACTGAATGGATTTCACTGTAATCCTAAAAAAAGCATCACAAACCAGCTTATCCATCATTAGGAGTGGACCTGTAGTCTCAACTACTCTTTTACGTATCTATCTGGAATTCACTATAGGCTGCAACAAGGCAATGAGTAGTCTGGCAGCCCCAATATTAGGCTGTGGACCTCATCAGGTGCTTTTAAAAGGGGTACAACTTGAAATATTTTTTCAGTGTCCACACTTAAAGGAATCCTGGGTCCTGACTGAGCGCCCTGTAATCAGAAAGGCCTGAGGTTTATCTTTTTAATTTCTTTTTTAAAACACACTTCAGGGCTTTTCTGCTGCCTTGTTGTTTATAAAGGTCATTTCAGCAAGACAGAAAATTCCCATATAAGGAAACACACTGGAAAACGGAGAAATAGGTTTTGTTAACCTCTTCCTCTTGGAGTCCTCTTAGTGTGACTGCACTAAAGTAGCATCAGCAACTAGGCCATCTGCATCCCCCAGCCCTGTTCCAGTCTCTGTCAGTACTACCACAAGCAGCTCAAGCCTTTCACCATCAGCTGTTTTGTCAAGATCCTGCTCATTCTCCCAAGCTCAGACTACACTGTGTACACCTGCCCCATGTATACCAACAGCACATCACTTTGCGGACCAACAGGGTACTGGGCAACTGAGTTTTATTCCATCAGGAACCAGTAACAGTGACCAGCAATGAGCTTGAGACAAGTGTTTTTATTTAGCAGCTGAACCAGAGCAAGAATGAATTTTAAAGCAAACTGCATGTTGAGGCACTTATGCTATGATGCTTTCATGCAATCAAATACCACACACATGAACAGAATGACTTGCCAGGACAGCTATGGAGGGCAGACCGCTCCAAGAGTGGACACAGGTTTTTACAAGTAAGCGTGCTTGTCAGAATTTATCCCACTCTCTCCACAAAAGAACAAGGTATGCTAGCAAAAAATTCTGTCTTGCTGGTATCACTGTATCTACACTAGGAGGCTCTGCTATCACAGTTCTGCTATAAAGGGCCCCCTCTCTATTACAGATGTCATCTGACATTATCTGTGCCAGTGAGACAGCCCAGGGTAAGAGGAAAGCCTAATTCTGTGACTTAGACCAGAACCCAATTCAGTGTTTGCCTACAAAGTGATCAGCAGAGATCTTGGTTTTTTTCTGTTTAAAAACCACAAGTTGTCTGAATAAAAGCCACAAAAATCCATGAAATGCATATATCTTTCAACTGAACATAATATTTTACTGATATAATTTTAAAGCAGTTTGGAGGCTTACTAGTGCCTTAATCACTATATAAAATAAATTCTAAATACCTATAAACTTTGGTATTTGATTTTGGGTTTTTATCATGGAAAAAAAAATCAGAGCTCCCCCTGCCTGCTTCACTCACCAGGACATAACCTCCAGCCCTGCTGGCATCCCTCACTCCCCACCCCAGCCCTGCTGGAGGAAGACACCAGCTGCCAGAGGTAAGGAGCCAAAGACTCTGGTCTGCAACCCCCTGCTCCCCACAGCAGCAGCTAAGCTCTGGCTGCTCCCTGTGGAAGGTGGCAGCTGCAGCAGAGCAGTGCACAGAGCCTGGCTCCCTCTCCCCCACAGGCAGCACAGCTGGAGCAGAGCCTGTTGGGAGCGGCCAGGGGGCTGCCCGCTGTGGGTTTGGGCTGCTCACCCTGCTACCTTCCCCCTGGGGCATCTGCAGCCCAGCAGGTGGGACCTGCCGTGGCATGGCAGAGCAGTACCAGGAGGGAAAGCTTGTTGCTGCCGTGAGCCTCACACCACCCTGGCAAGGTAACCTTGCCCACCCAGCAGCAGCAAGGAGCACAACTCCATGCCTCCATCCTTGCTGCAGCCAGGCAGGCAGGGGATGCCTTGTCAGGGCAGTGCAGGGCTTACAGCAGCAAGGAGCTTCCCCATCCGGCCCTGTTCCGTCCTGCTGTATCCCTCCCACTGGGCCGCTGAGGCCCCTGAGGGAGGGCAGCAGGGAGGGGAGCCCAAGCCTGCCAGCCCCACCCCTCCCAATCCCGCTCTCTGCCCAGGCCCCGTGGTCACATATTCCAACCTCAGGCACCAAGCCTCATGCACTGACCAGGTTGGGCAGCAGCACCAGCCCAACTCCTTCCCTCACTATGAGGGCCTCAATTCCTGCCCTCCACCCAACAGACTTACCCACTGTAGCTGTTCTCTAGGCTGCCTGGCAGCCAAGTGCATGTGCTCATGCACCCACACACATGGTGCCACCTGCCGGACCGCCCTCCTCCCACCTCCCCCTGCAGCCTGTAGAGAGCTCTTCACAAAAGTGGAAAATCCATGTTTCTCCATTTAAAATGAAAAAGCCATGCTTTTCTCAGACAAAAAAATCCAAGTTTCCCCCCCATTTTCTTATGGGAAATGGAATACCTGGATCCTTGGTAATCAGAAAAGCTAGTCTTCAATAGTACCCCAAGTAGACATTTTTATTCTGAAAGAGTACCACAACAGTGAGTGATTCCAAGATTGTTTGAATGCTTTATGTTCACACTTCACAGAATCACAGAAAATTAGGGTTGGAAGGGACCTTAGAAGGTCATCTTGTCTAACCTCCTGCTCAAAACAGGATCATCCCAAACTATACCAACCCCAGCCAAGGCTTTGTCCCGCTGGGTCTTAAAAACCATCAAGGATGCAGACTCCACAATGTCTCTGAGTAACCTGTTCCAGTGTTTTATTACCTCTTAATGAGAGAGTTTTTTCTAATATCTAACCTAAACTTCCCTCACTGCACCCTGAGTCCATTGTTTCTTGTTCTGTCCTCTGTCTCTGCTGAGAACAATCAACCTCCATCCTCTTTGTAACCACCCTTCAAGTGGCTGTAGGCCGAAATTAAATCTGTTCTCAGTTTTCTTTTCTCCAGACTAAATAAGCCCAACTTCCCCCAACCTCTCCTTGGAAGTCATGTGCCCCAGCCCCCTAACCATTTTCATTGCCCTCCACTGCACTCTCTCCAATTAGTCCACGCCTTTTCTGTGATGGGGGGCCCAAAGTATAAGCAGTATTCCAGATGTGGCCTCACCAGGGCCAAATAGAGGAGAAGAATCACTTCTTTTGATCTGCTGGCAGTGCTCCTACTAATGCAGTCCAGTATGCCATTAGCCTTCTTGGCAAACAAGGGCACAGTGTTGAGTTATATTCAGCTTATTGCTGAGGGTGCACTCCATCCCACCATCCAGGTTGTTGATAAAGATATTGAACAAGACTGGCCTCAGGAACAACCCCTGGGGCACTCCACTTGATAACAGCTGCCAACTACACACTGAGCCATTGACTACTATCCTGAGCCCAATGATCTAGCCTGTTTATTATCTACCTTACAGACCATTCATCCAATCCATACTTCCTTAGCTTGCTTGCAAGAATGTTGTGGAAGACCATATCAAAAGTCTTGCTACAGACAAGGTACACCACATACACTGCTCTCCCCGCATCCACAAAACCAGTCATCTTGTAATAGAAGGCAATCAGTTTGGTCAGGCATGACTTGCCCTTGGAGAATCCATATTGGCTCTTCCTAATCACTCTCTTCTCCTCCAAGTGCTTAGAAATAGATTCTTTGAGGATCTGCTCTATGGTTTTTCCAGGGACTGAGGTGAGGCTGACCAGTCTGTATTTCCCTGGATCCTTCTTCTTCCCTTTCTTGAAGATGGGCACTATTATTTGCCCTGTTGCAACTTTCTGGGATCTCTCCCAATTGCCATGAGTTTTCAAAGATGATGGCCAGCAGCTCTATAGTCACATCAGTCAACCCCATCATCAGCCCTGGGTGCATCACATCTGGCCCCATGGACTTGCACATGTCCAGCTTATCTAAATAGTTCCTAACTTGTTCTTTTGCCATTGTTGCCTGCTTGCCTTCCCAAACTGTGTTCTCAGATGCAGTAGTCTATGAGCTGACTCTGCCCATGGAGACACTGGTTAAAAACGCATTAAGTACTTCAGCCTTTTCCATGTCATGTCACTAGGTTGCCTCCCCCATTTAATAAAGGATTCACGCTTTCCCTGATCTTCCTCCTGTGAATGACATTTGTAAAAACGTTTCATGTCCCTTGCCAGCTGCAACTCCAGCTGCACTTTGGCTTTCTTGATTTCATCCCTCCGTGCCTAAGCAATACAGGCATCCCGCATCTTATGCACATTTAACTTGCACGAATTCAACTATATGCAGGGCGCGTGGCGGCGCCCAGAGCTTGAGTCTGCATGTGGCGCTGCTGCTTACCTGGAGGCCCGGCTACCACCACGCTGCCAGTGGTGACTACCTCTGCCTTCAAAACCTCCCGCCACCGCCATGGAGCTGTGCCTGGAGCTGGTGTGGCCAGGCATGGTGGTGGCTGGGCGGCACGCAGCCATCCCCACCACCCTGCGCTGTACTGCTGCCAATGGCCATACAGCTCTAGGTGTGGCTCCACGATGGTGGCGGGAGGTTTTGAAGGCAGAGGCAGTCACTGCTGGCACAGTAATATGCAATTTCACTATACACAATTTTCACCTTTACACTCGGCTTTTAGAACGTAACCCCCGTGTAAGATGTGGGATATCTGTACTCTCATATACCTTTGTAATCTTTTGTCCAAGTTTCCACTTGGACAAAAGCTTCCTTTTTGTATGGACACTTCTATTTTGGAATAAGAATATTTAGGAGAGAAAGGGGGACTGCATCTAGGCTGTAAACGATCTTAATTGCTGCTTGGAATAATGATAGAAGATTTAGGATTACAGGAAACTGGAACTGGAAGGGACCTTTCAAGGACATCTAGTCCAGTCTCCTGCTCAAGGTAGGATCATCTCTGACAAATCATCCCAGCCAAGTGTCTGCCTAATTTGCTCTTGAAAACTTATAAAGATGGAGACCCCACAATTTCTGTAGGTAGCCTGTTCCAATGCTTGACCACCTTCATAGTCAGAAAGTTCCTTCTGCTCTCTAGCCTAAGTATCTCCTGCTGCATCTTCACACCATTTCTCCTAAGCCTGTTCCCTGTCGCCACAAAGGAAAGCCCATCTCCATCTGCTCAAATTGGTGTTCAGATATTTATAGACTGTTATCAAACTTGACCTGAACAATTAAAGTAAATTCCTGGTCCCCAAAATTAAAAGTTTATAGAGGAGCCTCAGATGAATTTTTCAGGAGCTTATGGAAAAGGAGGAGACACAGAAAAGATCAGCCACCCTAGAGCAGTCTTTCTTCCACTGGGCTGACAGACATAAGGGCACAACTTGCCATAAATATGCCCCTAACTTGGCATGCCCCCAGTTACCAGGGCTGCACATGTTTGGTCATCCATGCACATATACATTTGCCAAATGTGTGGTATACAATATACATATGCAGTTATGAAAGTCTAACTCCAAATTCACACATTCGTCCCTAGGTAAGCCCTGCTGGGACCGTGGTTTAGAAGAGTGCAAGTGTGTGATGCCAGCTCCTGAACAGGGACAGAAGGAAAATACAATAGAAAGGTCAATTACCTGGAATAATGAGTGTTATTATCATTCTGGATGATACATTTTTCCAGAGAAATCAAACATCACAGTACAAAGGGCTGAAAACTAGACTCCAATTACTGCACTGTACAGCAAATATTAAAAACAACAACACACACATAGTTTGTTGTAATTTTTTAACATCTTAAAGCACTAGGAAATTAAACAATGTGAAGCAGTCTACCTCACAAGTGAAACTCAACTGTAGGATAATGGTTTTGTTAATATAAAACCTTATGGCTAATTGACTTTCTGGATAACCAGTTCTCTACTGTATTAAGCATTTGAGAATTAGAGCTTTTCTGTTAGTTTTGGCATTGTCCCACTCTGTCAGATGCAGAAGAGTGCTTCAGGGCACAAAAGGCTTGGGTAAGAAATTAAAACACAGTGGGACCAACGCCTTCAGAGGCAGCCTCATCTCCAAATACACAAAGAGTGTTAAAAACCCACAAAAACAATTGCTAAGGGTACAATTCTGCAGTCACACCTTAGCCAGGATTTAAGCATTAAAACTCCCTAAACTATCTTGGGTAGGAAGTTTGTTTCGAGATGCTAACTCTTGCCTTTTTTGTTTAACTTAACAAGGAAAAACAATTATTCCCATCAGACATCATCTGCCACATTTCTGCCTAGTGAAAGATACTATATCTAAGCTACTAACTCCCAAGGAAAAAGATTTCTAATGGAAATACTGAGAGTTATTAACCCTGCAGAGAGACACAGTGTATAACTACACACAAAATCACTGCTGGAACGTTCCACTTAAAGACACAGGAAATCAATTCCTTAACCTGGAGTTCCCCCTTGTGGAAACTGACTGAACCCAGAGCATGTTCATACCAGTAAATGAAGCATGTACTTTTTAACATGCATTTGTTGCACAAAGCAGCATCAATGACTTGGTACGGGTCAAAATTGTTGAGATTATTTCCTAGCCCGCGGCATCTCTGATTAGGTAGATTCCAGGCACTGGAATCAAAATCAAAGGAATACAGGAACTTTTTAAAAACCTACTTGGCCCATGCAAAATTGGAGTTCTTTGCAACTAATCTCATCCTTGCCCACTCCAAGGAAACACTTGACTCCAGCATCAGAGCTAGACTTACAGCTAGATGGTTTGCTTCAAGTAAGACTTCTCTGTGTCCAAACTCAGCACATTAGTACTGCTTTGAAGAATCCCAAGTCAGCTCGGGAAACTCAGGATGCAAGCACTCCAGCAAGACTTAAAGAGGAACAGGAGAACTTTGACTGACACCATCTGACAGATACCCGTGGCAAGAGTGCGACTGAACTTCATGCTTTGACATGCACCACCACACTCCAAAGGTTAGGGCAGACTCACATCTGCCCCCAACACATAAAAGACAAGCTGCATCCCAAGGCCATTATTCCAAAGCATTAGAAGTTACTATCACAGGCAGGACACTGAAATAGATGAGCCACTGGTCCAATCAATATGAAAAAAAAATCCTATGATTCGGTTACTAAATGGGAAGACTTGTCTGTGCACACTGTTGTTACTTACAAATTGTGTTTCCCTGAGATAAAATGCTAAGACCCACACCAACATCTGAACAAGCCATGGTTAAGTATACAAGCAAGTGACAGAGATGTGGTCTCCTAGAAAAGAAAGTAACTGAATGGTTACTTACCATCTCATCTCCTGCTGTTCTGAGATAGGTCAGTATTGTAATGGCCAAGATAAGGCAACAGTGTCAGTAAAGCTAACAGGCACTTTCAGGGCAAAGAAAGCAAAAGGGAGAGCCAATTTAATTCAAAGTTCTCATTTTCTTCCCAGCTTCTGACTATCAACAGCCTACACAGCTCGATAAGGATGAAGCCTCTCCACACCATTAGGAAGACATCATTTGATAGGGGCAGGGAGGGTAATAAGGTAGAGATAGGGTAAGGGACTTAACCCAGGATCACACAACAAGGTCTACAGCTAAACCAGAATATGGATGCAGGATTCCCGATTCCCAAATCTCTGGTCTAGATGCTTCTTCCCCAGCTGCCCCAGGCTTTTGTTCAAATCACTCATTTGCACTTTCTATTTATCCACATTGGTCTCTCCTGGATTTTAATCAATCTTTCTACCCTGTTCACTTGTAGGCATGATAAATAAGTAGTGTCTGGATAAAAGTGACCAAAAGCCAGCAAACTGTGCTTGCTGCGCGGGGAAACAGCAGGTGCAGCTCAATTAGCCACGCGAAGCATGCATGCAGCAAAATCCCCGGCTCATGCTGCTCGAAAAGTGCGCAAATGAAAAACCCAATCTAATTGGCTGTTGGAGCAATATAAAAACAAAGCCAGAGAAAAGGGAAGGCGGGACCCACACGACATCTGTGAGGCCTAATCACCTTCACCGGAGGTCCTGTGTCCATGGCTCCCTTACCTCCCCAGACACCCTCAATGGATAAAATTGCATCAGATAGATGCCTGAAGAGCTTTCGAGTTCCCTACGGTTTTGGTTTTTGGAGATTATTGTAAGGGGAACTGCCGGCATGGACATGCATACTAAACATTTAAGTGCTTCGTGGTGAAACTTTGTGGAGTGTGCCTACATTGTGTTCCAGTTTGTAAGTAAAGCATTTATTTCTTATATTGTCCTCAGACTCTTTTTGGACGGGAAAAGGAGAAGCAGGGTAAAGAGCGTTCCAGAACCCTTTCGTCCCCGGCCTGCTCAGATCCAGGGGTTAATCACCCCACCCCAATTCTTTCCCCACAGTAGGGAAAGTCAGGAGTCAGTAGGTTTGATTCAGATTTTAGGTTGGGAAACAAAACATAAGAGGTTGTTTACTTACTTCTTTGCATGATGCCACCCTCCAGGCCAGTTAATCGCTACCTTGCACTTGCCGTCCATCAGACATTGGGCTGCTGTAATGGTGGCTCCTCCAACAGCTGCTGCATAGTCAAAGATTCCTTCAGTGGCTGGACAGTCATAACCTAGAGGCAAGAAACAGGAAGTATTGCTCAGGACAGAAGGAGACTTCAGTGGAACTGTTCCTGCTTCCCTGATGGACATGCATCCTCTTTAACTTTAACTACTTCTCTTTATTCCCAGCTACACTGTAGATACTGTAGACAACTAGAGCAAGCTGGCAAGTGAACTATAACACTTCTAACAAGGGTTCCCAGCAGAAGACTTTACCTTCTGGATTTCCAAGGTTTTTGGACCACAGTATGTAAAAGGAAAAAAATGATGCTTGGTCAGATAAACAATAGTCAAGGTGTATGCATAAGCTACTATCTAATACAGTGCCCACGAAGGTACTTGACCAGTTAGGCCTGCTTGACCTTTGAAGATTTTCCACTCTGGTAGAGATGCTTCAAGATGGTTTCCTCTATAAGCTCTTATTTCACTTGGAAAAGTGGCATCCCCCAAACCTCATTAAAACACTGCATGACGTTCCCTAAGCTTCCAGAAGCTGATCCTTCAACATGGGAACACTGTTATGGGACTGACGCGGCACTGTTATGGGAATTTGAGAGATTTCATCCTACAACTTGATCCTACCACCTCCTGCAAACTCCTCCCACTGGTGACCTCTCCAGGTACAATCAATATTTCAGTAACTACAAACAGTCACCTATGAGATCTGAACAACAGGGAGTTCTAAGGACAGTTTCTAGAATTAAGCCTGTTGAATTTGGGAGCAGGGAAGAGAAAGACTCAAGCATTCTGGCAGAACTCAAGACTCCACAGCCAGGCCCAGTCAGTCTGTATGCTGATGGGATGGAGGAGGCTAAATGCCAAAGGCAAATAAGTTCCTGTCACTCCCCTTGATTCATGTTTGGTCTTATCTCCAGCACAGGCAAAAAAACCCAATGCCGCTTTGCTCTTCATCCATTTTGACTGCTACAGCAGAGCTAATATATTTATGTAACTGTTCCCCATCAAACTACTTTTCATATTAATAAAACATCCAGATGGCCAGAGCAATTCATAGTGCAGTACCCAAGCATCACATGAAATGATGAGATAAATGGCACTGGCAATATAGTGGCTAGCCAACATTAAGTTTCTGGCTTAGTTCACCTGTGAAAAGAAAGGTCCACATTCCCCACTGGCCTTATTTTCCTGTACTACTGATTTAGCATCCTGGTTTCTAACCCCAAAAGAACCACGGAGCTACAGCTAGTGAATTCTTCTTGCAAAACTGAAAAAAGCAAGAAATATCAGAACGTAGGAAATTTTGGCAATTTTACCAGCATATCCCTGTTTGAAACCTGTGAGATGCAGCAATACAAGTAGCAGTTTTGCCTGTGTACATCTCAGATATTTCAGCAAAGCTGTACACATCGCTAGAATAAAAACAAATCCCCAGTCTAGACACAGACCAAGTCAAGTTTATTCAAACTTTAAGCTCTTCTCTGAAATGTTCTTTCTGAATGCCATGGTTATTAGCTCTGGATGGCCTCGGAGTAAGTGTGCTTATTTTCAAGGGGTACACCGATAGAGATTTGTGTGGCCAATACTGATACCCAATTTTTAAGGAGGTGCATCACCCAATACCAATCCAATTTCTGATACCAGCTTGGCAGTGTAGAGAGCTGCCTCCAGGTGGTCAGTCTGGTAAGGGGGGAGGGAAGAGGTGAATGTGTGTAAGGGGGAAGGGCAGACCAAGTCCCCCACGGTGAGGGAAGAAAAGGATTGGAGCTGGGGCAAGGGCAAGCACTGCCCAGTCAGGGAGTGGCAGGCCAGGCATGGGACAGAGCCCCAGCTCATCCAGGGGGTCTGGTGGCAGGGGGGGCAGCTCCTGCCACCACATGCCAGAAGCTGCTGGTCTGGCAGCTCATCCAGCGCTCATCTGCTTGTCCTATAGCTCTTGCTGCTAGTCCAGGAGGGCCGGGGGGGAGATCATGTGCCGCCAGGCCTGTGCACGGTGAGCTGGGGCCAGCCAGGGCTGCACCAAGCTCTTCCTAGAGGGGAGAGTCTGCGCTAGGAGGGGGCTACAGGGAGGGCTGCAGCCACAAATTCATCATAGCTCCTTCCCAGCACTGCAGCTGTAGGAAAGAGCCTGGCACAGCCCTGACCCCAGCCCATCCTGTGCAGACCCAGGGGCACCCCCGCCTCCCCAGTGCCCTCTGAAATGAGTGGTGGGAACAGCAGGATGAGCAGGCGAATACTGGACCAGCAGCTCCTGACCAAGCAGCACGCAGCTGTGGGAGCTGCCCCCCACTCCCTGTGCCCCCCCCAGATAAGCTGCAGCTCTGTCCCGTACCCACCCCGCCCTGGTTGGGCAGCACTTGCCCCCACCCCAGCTCCAGTCCTCCTCCCCACTCTTGGCAGAGGCCTTGATCTGCACCCCCACACCTCTTCCTTCCCCACTCCCTGCACACACCAAATTTACCAGCTGGAGGCAGCTCTCAATGCTGCCAGGCTGTGCTCCTTGCTGCCTGTGCTGCGCTGCACACATGCATGGGCCATTCATCAGCTACATTATCAATCTGATATGGCCGATTTCTGATATACTAAGTTTTCTTTATATCTGTGCCAATCCAATTTTGGACTGGTGTATCAGTGCAACTCTATTACTTTCCAACTAAAACAATGTCTTGCTCCTAGCTGCCAGCCCTGTACATGCACCCTGGTCATTTAACAGCCAAGCAGTATTCTTTTCCTGGTCACACATCAGCTTCACTAAGAGATTCTGGAACTGAAACTCAGGTAGCTTTCTGTCACTGATGCAGAAGGCAAAACAAGATCCTGGTCACTCTTCTGGAGCTACATATACAGTCACTTCATCTCAACACAGAAATGTAGTCCACAGAACAGGGTTGAGGGAGAAAGCCATTCTGGCAAGAGCACAGCGCTTCAAGCTAGGAATGAATCAATGCATCTGCCCTTCATCTTCCCTGAAGAGGCTCCTTACCAAGTCCATACTCCACAGATTCTGGATGATCATCATCCCCTTCCTCACTAACTTTTTGTAGGTGCTGCAGATAGGCATCAGTGTGAAAGCTCGCCATCTCCTCCATGGAAGCCACCTTTGGCTTGACTATCCTACCAAGACAAAGGGAAGGAGATCAGATCAGTAGGGCAGTCATAGCGTATAGCAGTTCCTCAAGTCAGGGGCCTCTTGTTGACCTGGATCAAGTGTAGTCCTATGCTTTCCTGGCAGGTGAAATACCACGATCACCATGGTAGCTTCCTGATCACACCCAGGGAAGACTGCTCTGCTGGTATGGGATAGTACCTGCATAGATAATCCATGCTTAACCTTGGCTTTATGCCCACTTTGTGAAAATGGGAGACTCCTCCCTGGCTTGCTCCTGGGGCCTTATGGTTAAGGGTAACTAAAACTTGGGGGCATCCAAACCCCAAACCTCTGGGCTTGGGCCTGCAAGTAGGGTACCTACCAAAGGATTTGGGAACATCTGAAGCCCCAGACGACGGTGGAGGATGTTTGCTAGCAGTAGGGCTACTCATGGTTCTGGACCAACTCATGGATTTGGAATTTGTTTTGGCTAATTTGACTTGGAATACAGAAAATTTAAATTAAAAAAAAAATGTTCCCCAGGTCAGGGGGCTCATCTTCACTTACGGTATAAACAAAATACAGGCATTCTTGCAAGTCGGATTTTCATTTTGAGTGGGAAAGACTTTGCTCTAAGCTAAAGTATACTAATTCTGCTGAGCCTGGTGCTTCCTTATTGGGACTACACTCGATTTGGCACACAGGCAGGCACTAGATAACTTAATTTTGCTCTGCTCCAGCTGTGCCACCCATGGGGAAGTGGGGAAGGAGGAGGGAGGGAGCAGGGCCCTATTATCTGCTGCAGCAGCTGCCACCTCCCACAGGCAGCAGCCAGGGCTCAAGTGTGCTGGGGGAGGGGGCAGGGAGTTGCAGGTCCTGGCCCTGGTCCCACAGCCCTGACAGCTGGGGTCCTGCTTCAGCATGCCTCGAGGGGACAAGGGGCTGTGGGTCGCAAGTGAGGGACATCAGCAAGGCCACCCCCACAGGGGGGCCTGTGGGTCAGGAGTGAGGAGCACCTGAGCGAGTGGGGGGCTGCAGGTTGGGAGTGAGGGGCCATGCTGAGGAAATGGGGTCATGCTGAAGAAAAAAATTGGGAAGCACTGACTTAGCCCCTGAAACAAGTGCTTCAGCCCTGCCCAAGTCCCCAGCTTTTAACACATTTTCTCCTAGTTTCTGGTGATTAAATGCCCTTTTGGGGCTTTGGCAGCACACTGCTTTTAAAGCAGTTGTGAAAAATGAGGACTGTATAATATTTTATTAGGATTATCTAGATCTCCATTTGACTCGTGTGCTGCTTGTTACAGGAGTGGGAGGGGTTCATGTAAATAGTAGTTTCTTGCCCATAACAAAAGAAGGAACAAGAGTTTCATTTACTAGACAGGAAAGACAACACAGGTATCCCTGGCTTTTAATCATACCTTTGACCCAGCTCAGCTCAAGTCTCTCTGGGAACCATAGAAGAGGAATGAGGGAAAAACAGGACAAAAAACCTTAGGAAGATAGCAGAACAGGCCAAGAGAGAATGAGGCAGGGTGCACGTATGGGAAGGACTGGCTTCCAACCTTAGCAACTGCAGTCTTGGCATGAGCTAGGTCTACTGAAGTCAAGAGGGTGCTGTATTATAAGGGAGTGGTTTAAAAGTGGAAGTGTCACAGGAATTCTACCACAGATAGATTACTTAGGGGGTGCACTTGGCAAGAGCAGAGATGGGTCGAAATTCCTGCCCTAAACTGGCAACTGTTTCTGACACCTTCTGCTCCTGCATGTCCAGGAGGAACTCCCAGACACCAGCCCCTGAGAGGAACGAGCCTGGGCTCATTTAGGATGCTGTTATTGGATGCCACTCTGAGGTACCATCCTATGCATCAGCCTGCTTTGTATACATGCCCCATGTCTGTGAGCAATAGACAAGTTAAAGCAACCCTTTTCCCCTTCCTGCCTCTGCACTCCACGTTCTCCTGGCTGCAAAAAGAAATGCTCTTCACTGCTCTATTCCGCCCTAAGCCTCTATCTGAATCCTCTTCCTCCCCCATATAAACAGTACCCAGGCCTAGGAGAGCTTGCCCAGGCAAGGTCACAATAAAAATGATGCAGTCTGTCAATGTCCTTGTCTCCATCTGCATTTGCTTGCTTTCACCCATGGAGAAACTAAATATTTAGTACCTGGAAGCCCTTCCCATGGGACTATAAAGTCTAATCATGAGCTGAATCTGCCCTAACCTTCTCACCAGGGGCTGCCAGTGTCCAGGCAGCTGCACGCGCAAACCTTCCTTCCCAACCAGTGAGGCAGGAATGGGGTTTGGCTCTGACAGACGCCCGCGCCTTCAGGGGAGGCCGCCCCACGGCCGAGAGCCCCGCGGGGCGGGGCGGGGCGGGGACGGACGGCGGGGAGGAGCTGCGGGCCGGCGGGCGCCGGGGGAGGCGCGCGGCGGCAGAGGGCACGAAGCCTGGCTTGCTCCAGCCTGGTCCCGCGGCCAGCTGCGGAGAGCGGCGGCGGGTGCAGCACTTCCCAGAGGGGCCGCAGCCCTGGCGCCCCGCGCTCGGGCCCGAAAGGAGGAGCCGACCTCTCGCCCCGTCCCGCCCGGACTCTCGCAGCCGAGGGGCCCCTGGCCCAGCGCCGCGGCCGCACTTACTGCATGTGGTCCAGCAGGGAGTAGGCCTCGATGAGGGCGTGCACCATGCTGGCCTGCGGAGAGACGGCCCGTCAGATAGTCCGCGCGCGCCCAGCCCTCGCGCCCCGCGCCGCCCCGGTCCGGCCCAGCCCCGCTCACCCGCTTGGGCACTTTGCAGAGCGAGTCGCAGAGCGCCACGTACTGGGCGCTGTGCACGTAGGCCACCACCGCCGCCGCCGCCATCCGCGCCCCGCGGGGCCGCCGCCGCGCCAAGCCTCCCGCCCCGCCCCGCGACTGCGAAGCGCGGCCTGCCGGGACCTGTAGTCTCCCGCCCGCTGAGCGCCTCCCCCGCGACGGCGCCTCAGTCGGCCTCGTCGTGCCACTGGGTTGGGACTCAAGTGGGCAGGGGCAGGGCCGAGGGAGGGAGAACCGCACAGCCGTGGGCTACGGCCCGGTGCGCGGGGTCACGGGGCGGGCGGGGACGTCCAGGCCAGGCCCTGCCCCGCAGCGTAAGCTCTGCACCGCACAACACGGCCCAGCCCCCAGCTGGCACGGGTCAGGCAGGGCCACCAGCCTTCTGCTTCTGTGAAACGCTGGTGACACGTGCTTAAAAGAGCCTGAGTAGAGGGGCAGAGTCTTGCTTTGTTCTGGCTCTTGTGATGCTCCATGGGATGAACGAAACTTTAAAATCTGATAGGCCAAGCAGCTGAGAGGTCTCCAAGCCTGGAGGAAATACAGGATGCCAGAGGCACTCCCCAGATTGAGTCATTGAACTGCTTGTGAAGTGGATACTTGGAGTTAGACCTAGGCACAGGTCCCTCTTGCCTAGGCCTCTACCCATCTGGCCACTGCAAAGTGCCCTGCCGGAACACCAAGTCAGGCATCTGCCATGGCAGCATAAACCACACCTCTGGCCTCATCTGTGAGAGGACCTGTGGGGGGCTGAAGGTCTTCCTGGAGACCATGATCCACAATGCCATCACCTCCACCGAGCACACCAAGTGCAAGAGCATGACCACCATGGACATGGTATATGCACTGAAGCACCAGGGTCACACCTTGTATGGCTTGGGTGGTTAGTCTCTCAGTACCAAAACCTCCACAAAACAGCTGTACCTGTGTCATGCAGTGGCAGGGAGCGGACGCTGGGTCTGATCAGGGTTTTTTCCCTCTGCTGCCCCTTTCTCACTTGCAGCCTCCATCATTTAAGGCCTAGGACATTTAAGGAGCCCGTATCTCTGCCTCCCATGCTCAATTGTCCCCTTCCTCCAAGAATATGTCCAATCCCTTTTTGAATCTACCTAACTGGTAGCTTCCACAACTGGCAGCGATGAGCTCCGCACCTGAATTCCAGGCCGTGTGAAAAAGAACTTCCTTTTGTTAGGTCTAAATCAACTATCTATTAGTTTCATTTTGTGACCCCTTGTTCCTGTATTGTAAGAGAGTAAATAATATTCCCTATTAACTTTTTCTTTGCCGTTTAGTATTTTGGAAACCCTTCTCACGTTCCCCCTCAAGCATCTCTTTTCTAAACTGAATAGGCCTAGTCTCTTTAGTCTCTCCTCACATGGAAGAGTCTCCATACTGCTCATCCTTGTTGCGCTTCTTTGGACCGTCTCCAGTTCTTCTATCTGGCTTCTGAGGTGAAGAAACCAGAACTGGGCACAGCATTCAACACATGAACACACCACTGATTTATAAAGGGCCATGAGGATCTTTTCAGTCATGTTTACAATTCCCTTCTTCATAATCCCAACATTTTGTTTGCTTTTTGGCAATGTTTTCAGGCACTGAGCCAATCTTGTGTTTGGAGGTTTGTCTAACCCTATACCAGATCCACTACTGGTCCTGCAACACACCCCACCCTACAACATCCCTGCCTCTGGGATAATTTCTGAACCACTCCAGCTATAGCCCATGTACACAAGGGCAACAACGATGATGCATAGCATGCAGGCTCTTCCATAGGAGAAGCTAAGGAGGCAAGACCTGTTTGGTTTAGAAAAGAAACACTTGTCAGCAAACCCTGGATTCAAGGATGATCTCTACTGCGGCTCATTGATAGGTGGTATTGATGCTTGAAGGGGAACATAATAAGAGTTTACCAAATTCTAAATAGCAGAAAGGAAGTCAATAGGGATTTATTATTTACTAGCTCTCTCACAAGACAAGAATGATGGGGTCCCATAATGAAGCCAGTAGTCAGTTTAAAACAAACAAAAGGAAGCTCTTTTTTTCCCACACTGCAGAATCAAAGTATAGAACTCTGCCATCAAATTAAAAAAGGGATTGGACAAATGCTTGGAGGAAAGGGGCATCAGTAGCTATAAAGCATGGAAGTGAAGGATACATGCTCTGAATCAGAACCTTAAATGGTGGAGGTGCAAGTGAGAGAGAGAAAAAGCAAGGGGGAAAAACAATCATGGTCAGGCCCAGTTCCCTCTCCCTTTCAGCATCCACTCCCTGCCAGTGTGATGCAGGAGACTGGGCAAAAGGGACCTATGGTCCAACCCAGTAAATGGCAGTTCTTAGGTTCTCACAATACCATTATTACAGCTATTATTAGATTTGTCTAGCCTCATCCAGAGACTTGGAGCAGCTAGCAAGAACAGATGAACAACCCACAACAAACAGATGGAGATGGGCCTCTATGTTAAAAAGTAAGTTTCTAACCCAGTAGCAGCAGAGGCCTGACTGAATTGTTATGCTTCTTTTAACTAGGGGAGTTAATACTAAGACAGTATCACCAAAATTATATTGGTTCATGTACCTTCTTTAAAAGGACCATCAAGCTCAGTGGGTCTCAGTCTGGGAACCCATGACCTAGGTCATGAAGTGCTTGACAATGAGTATCTACATCAGGGTTTATATTTTATAAATAGAGGTAGTTTGTTGTTTCAGTCACATCATCAAAGAATACAGTGAAAAAGTCATATAGGCATTTCAGGGAATGTGCTACTCCTAAGATTGGATAACTACATGTCCATTTACCTCAGAAAGATAAAATATGTGCACGCACATCCTCATGTAGCCTTGGCTTGGGACTCTCCCTACTGAGGGAGGTCACAGGTAGGAGTAGAAAAGGAAGGTTTAGTCCCTAGTGTTTCTAATGAGAGCAACCAAAGCAGAAGTTTAAACAGAGCCAGAAAGTAGTTATGAGGAGAGTTTGCAATGCAGACACTTATGCAGCTGGAACCAATGCAACTTACGTCTTCACCAACACTTGGAGAGCAGGATTGGTCATTCCTGACCTGGGCTACATGCAGCACTGATGATTAAGGTGGGGAAAGGCCTCCCAACATGATTGCAATCTTCAAGTTCATCTTGGCCTTGTGCTTAGGTCTTCTGGTCAAAGCTACAGTGTCATTTACATTGGAATAGCCTGAGACCTAAACCAGGAACAAGACCAGATTTATGCTGAATGCTGCACAAAATGTGTTCAAGAGATGGACAGGCTTGGTTGTAACTGCTCAGCATCCAATTACTGTACAATGTTCAAGTGCTAGTTCCTTCTGTGGTAGGAGAAGCCCTGGTGGCCTTCAGTAACACAGATGTACATAGCATATGGTCACACCACTGGGACTACAATTGCAGAAGGGAAGACCTGAGAATTACATGTCTACCTGCCACTGTGTTTTAACAGGTGCTTATTTAAATCAGCCTTGGAGTCTCAGACTAACAGAAACTCCCAGAGCCTGAAGAAGGGTGACGGCACCCAAAAGCTTTTTAAGAACTTTTTCCCACCTACTCCATTGGTCTAATAAGCAATGTCACATCTACTCAAAGATCCTTGCCTATTTAAACCAAAAGTTTTCTAAAGGAGTTAGGAGGTAAGATACCACAAGTCAAGACTAATTGGAGTCACCATCAAGCTCTTCAGGTCACTTGCTGTGTTTTTGTTCCCTTTTTGTACAGCATCTGGAACAATGGGGTCCTGGGTGCTATAACAATACAAATGAGCAACTGTTGCCATTCATTCAAGTTGCAATACCTGGCTTCTGTTCAGTGCTGCAGATCTTGTCATCTGCTGCACAGCACAGCACAGCACAGGACTATAGCTTGGGGCCAAGCAGTGAGCACCAGAGAAAGGGGAGGAACCAGCCCAGCTCCACAGCACAGAGCTTCCCACTGTTCCCTGGGACCTGCTTATGGCAGCAAGCAGGGCTGGGTCACTGGCACCATCACACAGGGCTGTCCCCAGAGGCACATGGCTCGGGCAGAGAACCTGGTAACTGCATGTGAACTCGGGAAAGTCTCACACAATGGAGCCAGGTGGACCCCACACCTCCACTCCATGCCCCTGCTGGCTCCAGCCCTGGGGTAATGACACAAGCACCATGCTCCAGCCCAGCTACCACCCCCCTGCCACTTCCATGCCTTCCCACCCAGCCACCACCACCACTTCCCACCCACCATTGCCCCCCCCACCTGCTGCCACCCTTCCTCCACCTGCCACCACTTCCCTACCTGTAGGGTTGGGGTCAGGACCATTCCATGGATGAGGGTGGGAGTGCAGCATGTGCTGCCCCCACAGAAGTCAGTGGGGTTTGGCCCCATGCGAATACAACATAGGAAGCCGAGGGCAGGGCTGGATACAGTGAACTGGTAGGCATCCACCCGTGGGCCTGATGAAATCACTTGGCTGGCGGGATCCAGGCTGTTTTGCCCACCCGTGAACTAATCCTATGGCTGGCTCAGGCAAGCAACACCGCAAAGGCCAACTCAGCCCCAACTGGGGCCAGTGAAGCTACTTTGTCATGATGTCTGTCCACAAGCTGACTGTAAACTAGTCCTGAGATGCTGAGCAAAGTGCCGTCCTAGTCCCACTCTATATACTTGAAGTAGCACCTCTGCCTCAGATCAACAACTTTCCCCAAGGGCGACTCAGCCCCCCTCCAATTATCAGTGTATCTAAGAAATGAGAATGCAGGCATGTGTGAAACAAAGATGTTTTACTCCAGAATTTCAGTCTTCAAAAACAATATATTAAAATTCTGTGTTTTTCATTATTTTTGTTTTACTAGAAAAAAAGAGACTGAGGTCTACATGCATCTCAGCGTCACATGCTAAAAATAAAGATCTAAGAAATGGAGTTTTAAAAGAGAACATGGCTACATGTTAGAGTGCAATCAAGCTACAGTCAGTAAACCATCATGAAAGTGCAATGCAGCAACCAGTCCTATTCATGAATGAATCCCCACCCCCAGTAGGCCATGTCACACCAAGTTTATAACTCTTGAGCTCTTTGTTTTTGTCACTTACTGGCTCTTTCCCAACCCCGCTCTGTGAGGAAACATTTGGCACCTTCTGAAACTGAAGATTAAAATTCAATTTTAAAAAAAGTCACATGCACAGATCCACTTCCCATCCCAGGAGCTGGGGCTCTGGAGAGCAGGGAATTTCTGGATCCTGCAGTATAAGGCACTAAGGCCAACATGTTTAGGAGGTCAGCACTGTGCAACAGGTGCCCAGTTGTCAGCAGAACTCGGGCCCAGATCCTTAGAAGGGATGTAGGTACCTAACACCTAGTAATTTAGGCACTTAACTGCCTTTGAAAATTAGAGCCTCATGCACTGGGTGTACATGGAGTGCTAAGATCTTTTGAAAACCTGGCTTTAGCAGTGCAAGCCAAGCAGCTGCCAATCTAGACCTAGCAGTGCTCTGAGGCACTCTCTCTTGTCCATGGGAAAAGGAAGCATGTTTTATAGACGTGTGTTCGTGGAATCCCAGTTTGACCCTAGATCACCCTCTCATTGGTCAGAAATCTTCAAAGGCTCTCTAGTAGTGCTGTGAAAAATGTTAAGCCAAAATGGCTGCAGTGGAGTGGTTGACAGTCCTGCCCCCAACACACGCCCAAAATAAAAACCCATATGTTGTGGGGTTTTTTGTTCTGAGAAACCATTGGAAAGTTTCAGGCTCAACAGCAGAGTTTGTTGTTCTCTCAGGGTTTCAGCTCCGGTTCCTTTCCCTCTAACAGATTTGACTGCCACCATTTCTTCTGGAGTATTGCAGCCTTCAGTGTTTTGGCATGGAGCTGCCTTCCCAAACATGCCTAAATGCTGTGCTTGTTACCCTATGAGTTAGACTGGAGAAGCTGCATGAGGGAACTGAGCTAACTAAAAGGTCAAGCATCTTACCTATAGACTCACTCTCTTTCCCCTCAACTGCCAAGCAATGGTCTTCCAGCCAGGCTTATTTAGCTATCCGGGCCATAAGCTATACTCCACCAGGTGATGGAGTTGTGGGACTGATCTGGCTTGTGAGACATTTTCAAATACTTCTGACTCCAGCAAAACAGGTAAGCAGCTGAATGGGAGGTCAATGAGAAGATTATAGACACATCTTAACTTTTCCAGCAAAAATACGAGCAGTGCTCATCTGGAAGGACTCCTGACATACTGTTAAACAGATGCAAGAAAACCCTACCCAACCTGCACATAGTGCCCAACCTGCACAACTGACTGGTAGCAGATACACAGAGGAGGACTATTTCAGATGGGCAGGTTTGCAAGCACGTGCTCACTGTAAAACCTGGGAACCCCTGATGCTACAGAAGGTACATCTCTCCATACCATTAGAACAGCCACACTGGTGTGCACACACACTGAACTCTTAGCTTTGGAAGGAAGAATCAGAATGTCACTTCTGCAGCACTCGATATCACTGACAGTCAGATCACCCGAATGCTTAAAGAGAATCAGCTGATCTAAACAATCATTATCTATGGACAAGGAATAACTGGGATGGAGTGGGAAAAGGCAGTGCAGGTGCTTCAGCTTCCCCTTCCATGGGTTATTGGTAACATGTACAGCATGCACAAGAACACCAGATATTGTGTTAGACACTTCTGTTGCAGAAAGCATGGATTGGGGAGGCTGGATTGTGTCTGAAAGGCTGAAAGGTTAGATGGATGAAAGGAAACTGAGTCCTAGGGCAGTGAAGATATTAAAATGAAACAATTTTATAAGCAACTGGCAAATCTTTCTGGAGTGTTAGAATCTGAGCTTCTTAGGAAATCTGAAACTAATGGAGCCAGAAAGCTCCAGTGAAGACTCTTTCTTCACTTGAGACTGAAGAAGCCAAAACATCATACTCCCACATCATTTCAATCCATTGGGTCAAAGTTGCCTTGGGGAAAGAGGGTTAAAAGGTGACCCAGCCATAGAAATGTGTATGAAGAGCGCTTGGTGCATGCATGGACTACCTAACACAAGCACCACTATCACTTAGGCTTAACTCCTCACTGGATAACACAGGTCCTTGGGAATTCAAGTGTTGTGTGAATCAATAGTAGAGGGACTTCTGCTTTTCTGATCTAAAGGTGAAATGCATGGGCTGATGTCAAAAGCACAAAGCAAGCAGGACCCAGCACTCCCACTGTAAAACACATCACAGGCAGGTGGCTTCCCAACAAATCCAGCTGTTACAAAGCAGGTAATTTAGGGCTACTTTAATTTGTTCCTGGGTCTCCATAGATAGATATACAGGAACTCAGTGCATCAAAACAGGGCTAAATATGGTTTGGGAAGGGGCTAAGAATCTCTCTCCAGACAGTCGAGAACCATTTATGTAAGCTGTCCCCTAGAGCTCTAAACAGATATGGGGAGCTTGGTTGAGGACCCCAATCCATTCACGCCCTAAAGCAATTCCGCAGTTTCTCATAGGCTTCATCAGATCTGCATGGCAGGGGAGCAGCAGGTGCCCACAATAGGCAGCAGGTCTAACTGATTCCAAGTGCACAGATTATGTCCTGGCTAGGTCAGCGACTCATTGCTAGGAGGGTCAGGAAGGGGCCTGGAGTAATGGGACCCAAATCTCTAACAAAAGCTGCAGCGGGGGGGATGTGGGTCAGTTCATAAAATCTTAATTAAAAACAAAACCAGAGCCACACAGGCTTGGAGCTAAAGAGCAAGAGCATCTAAACAGCCGAGTCCAATAGAGAGAAAAAGGCAGGTGGACATATACACTCTGTATCCTTTACAGCACAAGGATGCATCAACACAGAGAGAGCCTCTAGGAGGGGACATAAATAAAATCCTTTGTGAACCCCACTATTACCCGCCCCAGCCATGACTAAAACCTACCAGTGTAGGTTTTATAACTGGGAAAGTTATGTAGCAGTAACATGCTATGTAGACAGATGCCTCAGATGTAAGCTGGGACTCAGTCCAGGGCCTGTCACAGCACAGCTCTCAGCCAGGCAATCCAGGCCCTGGGATTTGATGGAAAGAGAAGAGTCATGACATTTGTCTACAAATGCAGCTGTGGTTTCTCTCACACACACATATACACACACATGCACTTTTTCCTGCCATGTCATTTTCCTCTGGAAGGAAAACTCTTCCATCCAAGAGTAGTTATGGTGGTTGTGGTATTTTCAAGGACAAAGCTAGAAGGAAGCAGGTCCCAAGCTTTGAAGCCACCATCCCAGCAAGGCAACTAATGTGAAGAATGTCTGCCAACAAGACAGCCTAAGGCCCTGCTGTTCGTCCCTAACAATAATAATCAAGGCTGTTTGTAAACTCAGAGTTGAAGCCCAGACCAGGTGAGTCTACTGCATAGTGCAGCCACTGCTGGGGAGGAACTCCTGCACATACATTGCAACCGATTTGGAGAGGTAGGTCATGGTGCCAAATCTGCCACTGGGAGCACTGTCATACAGCAAGGTGCAGATCCCAGTGGCAGTATCCTTCTCCAGCATGTTGTCATCTGCACCCAGGGTTTTCTGTTCCATTTGGGAAATGGAGGAGAGAGAGAGAAAGGAGAGAAAGCATTAGTCTGCAGTGCATAGAATTACAGAAAATTAGGGTTGGAAAAGACCTCCGATCATCTAGTCCACCCCCTATACAAAGCAGAACCATCCCTAACTACACCAACCAAACCAAGGCTTTATCTACCTAGGTCTTAAAAACTTCCAAGGATTTGCTCCATGACTTTTCCAGGGACTGAGATGATTCCACAACCACTTTGGGTAACCTGTTCCAATGCTTCACTACCTTTAACTTAAATTTCCCTTTCTGAAACTTGAGATTATTGCTCCTTGTTCTGACACCTGCCACCACTGAAAACAATCAGAGTCCATCCTCTTTGAAACCACACTTCAGTAGTTGAAGGATACTATTCAATCTCACCCTAGTCTTCTTTTCTCCAGGCTAAATTAGCCTAGTTCCCTCAGTCTCTCCTCAGAAGTCACAAGTCCCAGCCCCCTAACCATTTTCATCACTCTCTGCTGCCCTCTTTCCAATCCACACTCTTTTTGTAGTGGGGAGCCCAAAACTGGACACCATATTCCAGATGTGGCTTCACCAGTGCTGAATGAAGTGGTTCTTCTCCTTCATTCAGTCTGCTAGCAATGCTCCTATTAATGCAGCCCAGTATGCTGTTAGCCTTCTTCACAAGAAGAGCACACTGCTGGCTCATATATAGCTTATTGTCTACTGCAAACCTCATGAGATTCCTTTTGGTCCAATTGTCCAATTTGCCCAAATGTGTCCAAGTCCTAACCCTACCCTCCAGCATATCTACTATTCCCCCCCTGCTTGGTGTCATCTGCTAACTTGCTGAGGGTGCACTCCATCCCATTTTCCAGATTGTGGATACAGATATTAAACAAAACCAGCCCCAGAACTGACCCCTGGGGCATTCCACTTTATGCTGGTTGCCAACTAGACATCAAGCCATTAATTACTTCTCTCCAAGTCCAATGATCCAGCCAGTTTTCTATCCATCTTAAAAGTCCATTCATCCAACTCATACTTCCTTAGCTTACTTGCAAGAATGTTGTGGGAGACCGTACCAAAAGCCTTGCTAAAGTCAAGGTGTATCACATCCACTGCTCTCCCCACATCCAGAGTTAGTCATCTCGTCATAGAAGGCAATTTAAGGTTGGTCATTACTTGTCCTTGGAGAATCCAGGCTGACTGTTCCTAATCACCTACTTCTCCAAGTGCTTAGAAATGGATTCCTTGAGGACCTGCTCCATGATTTTTCCAGGGACTGAGGTGAGGCTGGTTGGTCTGTAGTTCCCTGTATCTTCCTACTTCCCTTTCTTAAAGATGGGCACTATACATGTCCTTCTCCAATAATCCAGGACCTCACCTAATCACCATGAGTTTTCAAAGATAATGGCCAGTGGCTCTACAATCACATCAGCCAACTCCCTCAGCAGCCTCAGATGCATTGCATCTGGCCCCATGGACTTGTAAATGTCCAGCTTTTGTAAATAGTTCCTAACCTGCTCTTTTGCCCCTGTTGCCTGATCACCTTCTCCCCAAATTGTGCTGCCAGGTACAGTAGTCTGGGAGCTGACCTTGCCTTTGGATAAAAAAAGGCATTAAGTACTTCAGTCTTTTCTGCATTATCTGTCACTAGGTTGTCTCCCCCATTCAGTAAGTAAGGGATCTATACTTTCCTTGATCTTCCTCTTGTTGCCAACATATTTGTAGAAACTTTTTACCCTTCATGTCCCTTCCTATCTGCAGCTCCAGTTGTGGTTTGGGACTTCCAGATTTCATCCTGGCAAACTCCTCCCTGGTCATTTGTCCAAGTTTTCATTTCTTGCAAGTTTCTTTTTTGTGTTTTCATTCATTGAAGAGTTCCCTGCTAAGCCAAGTTGGTCTTCTGCCATACCTGCTAGTCTTCCTGTGCATCGGGATGGATGATTCATTCCTGCATCCTTAGTAAGGTTTGTTTACAATACAATCAGTTCTCCTGGACTCCTTTCCTCCTCAGACTAGCCTCCCAGAAGATCCTGCCCATGAGTTCCCTGAGTAAGTTGAAGTCTGCTTTTCTGAAGTCCAGGGTCCTTACTTTGCTGCTTTCCTTCCTTCCTTGCCTCAGGATCCTGAACTAAGTCACTTCATGATCACTGCTGCCCAGGTTGCCAACCACTTCTACATTCATCACCAATTCTACCCTGTTTGTAAGCAGGTGAAGATGCATACTTTGGCATCCCTTCTTTTCAACTCACCACCAACTCACAGTTAATCCTTGCTCCAGGCCAGCATCAAACACTTAAAGCCCCAGTACCACTACTTCTACTACCTAATCCCTCCCTTCCTTCCTTTCTTGCCCCACTACGTTCCTTCACAGATCCCAGTATAATGCATACTAAATTTGTATACCAGTGCAGATTACACTGGGATTCAGAGTGGAGAGATATGTTGTTAGTTCTCCTAGGGTACCTGCATGTGCTTGGTGGCCATGATAGCGTACTTCTGTGAGGCTACAGAGGAATAGATATTCACCAGGTTGAGTTCACAAAGAGCTCTCTCTGAATGAACATAAACATATATCATCTACACCAGTGTCACTTATACCCATTTTACTCCCATATCTGTCAGAGTTTATTCTACACTGGCTTGGAAGAAGTTCCTCAGGTGTAGGATAATTTCAACCATTTGCAATCATCCGCCCACAGCTTTTTAATGCTGGTGTAATGGATCAGGAGGTCACGCAATTAAGTGACACCTCCAATTGCTCAGCAAGCAAGACTTGAATCTTTACTGAACACCTAGGAGAAGCCTACTGAATGCAATGCTGGCCCAAGTTCCATTTAATACGAGTACATGGGCTAAGTGTTTGACACATGCTTGCAAACCCAGACCCGTGTTCCTTCCAAGTTTGAGACCAAGTTCACTCATTCTAGCAACTGGCAGCATCCTACCTGTTCTTCATAGAATAAGTCATTTGCTAGGTGCACAATCTTTTCCACTGCAATGATGCCACCAATGCTGTTTATTTCCACATCTGCCAACATGGTAAGGACTAGGATAGCTTCTACGAGAAGCTGCCTATACTCTGGTTGTGGGACACGGTTTAGGACAGACTCAACATGGACTGCAAACTTTATTTCCCCAGGAGTCATCTGTGAGAAATAAAAGAGAATTATATAGATACATAGACACACACAGAATATATGCAACATAGTCAAGTGAACACTACACCACTCACACCCTCCAGGGAGCCCAGCCCCATTCAAGCTAGCACTGCATAGTATCTTTCACTGTAGAAATCAAGATGGCTGACAAGAGATGAGTAAGCGTCATTAGTTTCATTTTACAGATGGGCGACTGAAAGCAAGAGAGGGGAAGTGACACGAGTGGCAAGGACAGAACCCAGGAATCCTAACTCATAAGAAAGCCTCCCTGAGAAAAGAACTGAATCAGGGAAGCACCAGTGCTGAGGGGAAACACTGATATGACAGCAAGATCCAGGTTGTGACTTCAGATGGGGCTCTTGAACTTGTGGCACTCAAAATTTGGTGCCCCAGATGTTGACTTGGGAGCAGCAGAAGGAAGGAGATGGATAGGGCACACAGAGCTGGGAGGTGGAGAGAGAAGAAGAGTTGAATCATGCAAGCTTCTTGGCAAAAAACTGGCCAAGAGCACTGTGCCAGGCAGAATGCTGGTAAGTCCCATAGAAAGGCTGCCTCACACTATTCCAATCTTCCATTTCCAACTGCTTGGTAAACTTGGGAAAACTCGTTGTCACAGATGGTTTTGTGTTCATTTTCTGCCTCTGCTAGCGGGCTGTTTTCAGGCAGTGACAGGGGGAATAAAGACAGCTTTTGCCATTTGCAAACCAGGGCAGGGAGACAAGAAGTAGATTTGTTAAATATTTTGCTGCATTGGTGGCAATAAGTCTTCCACATCCTAAGTGAAAGAGTTGGAGACCTTGGCTTTGCAACCCTAGTGCACCTGTGACATGCTCTCCCTCCCTCTCTTGCACATAACTTTACACAATTCTGCTCTAATTGGACTGATGAGCCCTCTCCTCCTCCCCCCACCCAATCTCCCCAAACATACACCTACCTAAAGCTCTTACCTCTCTGGTCGTTGAGGAAGGAAGAACAAAGCCCTCCACAGAGAGGCCATGGCACTGCAGAGTAAGACAGAAAGTTAGAGGCAATAGCTTAGAAAGAGAGATTTAAAAGGGGACATTACTCAGTCTGATGAATCTCTAAGATTCCAGTTCCCAACAAGGCCACAGAAAAGGGCTTTGTGGAAGCATCTGACATCCAGCAAGTCAATGACTACAGATGATGTTGCCTTGAATATCTGTCCTCTGCTTATGTGCTGCCTTCTAAAGCAAAGAGCTGTTCTGCATGGTATGAAGCAACTCACACACCTTGTTATTTTGGTTGAAGTCTATGTGGTTGTTCATATGAATGCAAGCACTTTCATATCAAGTCAGTTAAACTAGTAAGGAATTCACCTCAGATCTCTCTCTCAAGATAACTCTTTTAGTGAAGTGAGAGTGTCTGAACAAAGATCTGACCCTATATAACAGGGGATAAGGGGATGAATTGCATCCTTTAGATCTGCTTTAGTTCTGTCACCCATTGAAATAACCCCCAAGTCTGGTGCCAAGCATCAGCATAACATCCCCTTATCAGATGCTTCTCCCTCCCATCCTTCTGATCAAAGTGACAAGCCAAAGTGATATCAACATGGCTTCTTTGGCCCGATGTTGGGGAATTTCCCTTGATACAGAGTTGAGACTTACTACTAGCTTCCCCCTCATGTTGCATCAGCATCATGCAGGAGGAGATGCCCTCAGACAAGAAGCATCTGGAACAGGAAAGCATGCATCTAGAGTATACCCAAGGTGCATGAGTGCTCCAGAAATTCTTTACCCTTGCAACACTCCATAGAATCTTAGAGGAGGAGTACCAGAAAGGACCTCCAGAGATCATCCAGTCCAGCACCCTGCCTGACGCAGCATCATCCCTATCCAAACCATCCTGTACAAATCCATCTAACCTCTTAGCAAAACTACAGTCAACCCTGACACAACACAACACAAGACATAACACCTGGCTTTGCCACAGGTAAAGCAAGGGGAGTATGGTGGCCAATGGCCTGCTGTTGTAAATGTTGTTAACATAGTCTCAAGAGATCCCAAGAGGGCCACACCCCCTGCTGTAGGGGAAGGCAAAACCCCTCAAAGTTTGCCCCACAGGGTAATATCAGTGCTTCTGAGGAGGCTTAAAACCCCCCCAAAAAACAACAAAACCTGATATGCAAGGGGAGAGGGATTCCTTCAGCCCCATGCAGCAACCAGCAGAGCCCAGAAATGTGGGAAATGCATATAGTAGAACATAAGCATACCCATGTGTAGGTCATCCCTGACTAGTGCCTGTTCAACCCCACCCTGAATACTTCCAGTGATGGCTGGTCCACAGCTTCCCTAGGCAGTCTATTCCACTGCCTCGCTGTCCTAACCATGAAGGAATTTTTCCTGATATCCAGTCTAAACCTACTTTTTGACAACTTCCAGGCATTGGTCTACCTGCTACTCTGCAGCAACAGAGAAAAGGTGCTTTTCCTCTTCTTTATGGCAGCCTTTCAAGTATTTGAAGACTGCCATCATGTCCCCTCTTACGTGCCTTTTCTACAAGCTGAACACACCTAGCTCCTTCAGCCTCTCCAAGTATGACATGTCTTTCAAGCCCTTTATCAGTCCTGTCACCTAGCTCTGGAGTTACAATTCACTGAAGCACAAAGACAAGTGTGGGCTGCTCTAGCTCAAGAGTTATCAATCTACAGCCTGTGGCTTGGAGCTAGCCTGTAGGAATACTGGATTTGGCCTGTGGATCCAGGGTTTTAGCAGCATTTAGCGGCAGGAAACAAGCAGTGGCAGAAGCCAGGTCCTAGTGCCCACCCCATTCACCTCTAAACAGGTCATTGTCCTGGAGCTGGAAAAAGGCTGCCTACCCCTGGTCTAGCTAATGTTAGGACTTCACACTGTCTGTATCTTAGTGCAAGGATGAAATGGGTCTTTTCCTACCTGCAGCTGAAAACCCAGCTAGCAGGGGAAGCTCCTGCATAAATCTAAAGTTCCCAACTTTACATGGCCCAAAGCTAGGCTTGTGACACAAACAAGGCCAGAGCAGGCCCCACAACATTAGACCCGAATAGGTGGGACCTCAGAATAGGCTCATCAAGGCTATTGTGCAGAAGCATCCAATGGGCTACAAGAGCAATGAGGTTTGTAGAAAAGGTGTTACATCTGGGCACTGCACAAGAACAAAGATACAGGGACATCACGTGTGGGAGACTCACCCAAAGGAAGGAATGGCTGCACAACAATCAGCCTGTGACCTGCCTCACCTTCTGCAAGATCCTCCAGACTTTTTGGTAGAAGCCCACTGGGACCCTGTTAAGCGCTCCATCTAGCCGCCGCCTCCGTTGCCATTGACCTTGGCGGCTATCTTTGGAGAGCTGATCTTCCAGCATGCTAGCAAAGGATCCCCCACCAGGGAAGATGGAGGAGTGTCCAGAGATCTGAGCACAAGACAAAGGTACATTGAAGGCAGTGGAACAGCTCTAGCTAGAGCAGCCCAAAACATCAGACAGCATTGGACGAGGGATCTCCCCTCTGGCCTGCAGGGGCTTCAACTACAGAGAAACCTGCGGCCCTATTTCTCTGCTGTCATCATCGCATGCTGTGATTTTGGTGGTTCTTACAAGTCGAACACAAAGAGCCAGGCCAGGTTAGTGCTGGGCTAGGACATCAGCAGATACATAAGAGTGGCCATTCAGGAGAAGACACCAACAAGCACTGAGCCCAGCATCCAACTACAGGGGGAAGTCACACAGTGCCGCTTAGAGATGTAAGGCTGCTTGTGGCCATTAAAGAACCCCTGGCAACTTATGCTCAACCTGGAACATTAGGCCAGCGCCCAGAGTGGGCAACTATATTTCCCTTCCTGTCCTCAGGATGCTGATGGAATACAGGGTCTCCACATCCAGCGTTGGCCTTGCTAGTTTTTAGGGTTTTCAGCCTTGTTTGTTTTCCCATCCCACTGCCAAACATGATGTATAGGAGGAAGGGAGGGAAAAAGGGAGAAAGAAAGGAGCAAAGGAGTGCTGACTGTAGGCAGGCATTTCTTTCTAGGTACGCTCCCAAAAGAAAGCTACCAATAAATCCCAATGCCTGCACTCGCAACAGCCTCTCAAGTAGCTGCATGCATTGCCTTTGCCTAATGCTATCTTTGCTGACCCTCTGCGCAACTTTCTTAGCCAGTGCTGAAGGGCTGCTGTTCTCCACTCCAAAAGTGACTGCAGTTCAGTGTGGGTGAAGCAATTCCTCCCTCTAGCTACTTTCTTACTCAGGGACCCGAGAGGACAGACACATTGTGCATATAAACAGGAGGGAAAAGTTACCAGAGAAGATCCTGAATCCGAGTCCAGGGAGTGTAAGCCACAGGTCTAGAAAGAAGAGAGAGACAATCAAATCCTGATGGGTTGGAGCAGGCAACACCATTAGCAGCAGCAGTAGCTTGGGCAAAGCTTTGTGTCATTTGGCGGGTGTCTCAGGCACCCACGATTAGCCAAAGAATTTAGAGCCAGTTTAGGAAGTTGCATCACAGGCTTTTGCATTAAACTGAAGCCGTAACAGAGGAATGACCCATCCCTGGGTAAAGGATAAGAGCCAGCCACAACTGGAGGCGCTGGTTAAACAAAAAAGGAAGCATAGTCCGGTATATAAGGTAACAGACTGCACTGTGCTAAGCCTTGAGCTGGGTTTTCTTTCCAGACTTACTATGTGCAATACAGGATGCACTCCTTGGTGGCCATGATAGTCAGAGACTGGGCACAATGGAATGAGGCAGAGAAAAGCTCAGCCTAGCAGGGGGTGACCTACAGGATCTAGAATCCAGAATGAAGTACAGAAGTCTACACTACTGCCAACCACCACTTCAGAGCAGGACTGAGGTCCTTCTTGTGGGGACTGAAAAATGCATGAGGGTGCACTGCAGCTACAGCGAGCTCTTTCCAGGGGAACATGCACCCATTATGGCAGGGGGAGGAAGTGAATAGGCAGAAGGAGCATTGTTGCCTGTAGTTCCGTTAGGCAGCTGAGAAGGGGAGAAGCTGAACTGCATGGTAGGTTTATCTGGCAATTCCCAAGCTTCTGGAACTGTGATTCTCAATCTTTTTAGATTCAAGGCACCACTCAGAAAACGCCAACTCTTAGTTTTCATTCTTTTTTTGATTATGGAAAAGTCATATTGCAATTCTCTTGTTGTAAAGAGCTCAGAAAGACCACAAAAGAACCAAATGTTTTTAATACTATGGATTCCTACTTGAAATCTCTGGGCTTATGCTGTGAACCATGGGTGTACTCCCCACAGTGCTAAAATTGTGTGACACCACATAGCATCCCTAAAAGGATCTCAAGGCACCCCTGTGCCATGGCACCCTAGTCAAGAATCACAATTGTAGTTGTATAACTCAAGATAAGCAAGTACAAAAAAAGTTTCCCTCCTGCACTGGATGTCTTCTGCTGAACTTCATTGCTGGTTTGTGGCCCAGCATGCTACAAGTCAATCATTTCTAGCCTCTAGGCAAGACTCACATGCCCCATGGTGTTCTGCTCCCTCAGGTCCCCTACTCTTCTTGCAACTTGGATCAAGCCCATTTCTAAGGCTACAGGTTCTCACTGGCTCAGAGACCCCCCACCCCAATGGAGTCTCAGTGAGAGTTACAAGCAAGAAGTGCAAGTAAGAGACTTGTGGAGAAGTTATGATTGGTTCTTCATAGCCCCATAACATGGTACATCTGTTCCTTCAGCACCTCCTCCCTCACAAGGAAATAGCACAATGACAAAAGGGATAGAGGCCTGAGGACTGGGTGAGTTTCCTAACTGGGGCCTCATTGAGAGGAGGAACAGTTTGTCAATGTTATACGAGCGTGGCACTCCTTGGGTGTGCAAAGCTACCCCAGGAACACTGCACTCTGTACCGGTAGAGTAATGGCTTGTTTCCTTTATAGGGTGGCTGCTGCTGCCAGCTTTACTGGCAGTGCTATAACAGCAGAGCCACCTACTGCAGACCTGTCTGTCTGTTGAAATTTCTGTTAGCATAGCTACATCACCTCAATGAACTACAGAAACCAAGCTAAACCCTCTTCAGCCAGTTTAACTGCACTGACAGGATTCTGCTGGCTTAGCCATGTCAACTACAGACATCACCTTGTCACACTCCTACTGACAACTATTCCACCAAAACTACATAGTGTAGCCCAAGCTTTTAATCCCCTTCTCTGAGTGAGACTACAATAGTATCAGCAGAGTCTAACTGCACTCACATTTGGGTCTTCTACTGTGTGAAGCAAGGAATCACACCCCTGCCCAATACCACTATACCAGCAGATGTCTACAATGTGGCTATTGACTGAACCAGCAGAATGGCATTGCTATTAGCCAGCTTAGATATGGCCATCACTGTATCCCATGGAGTGCAGCATCGAGTGCAGACATGTGGCAGATGGACAGGAGAGACACTCACTTCTACCCAAGCCTGCTCCCAGAAAAGAGCTCCAAGCAGAATAGCCTGGACTGGAAATGGGCTTCAAAGAGTCCTGAAGGGCATCCTGCTACGACGAATTCATCTGAATGGACCAACTAGATCCCTCTCATTGGCACTGAACCCCATGTTTAATGGTGAGGGAAAGCCAGCTCCTGGGTGCGCCAGCTCGATTTTAAAGAAGCCCATTAGCTCATGCATGCTCAGAAGCTACCCGTGTGCGCAGAGTTATTGATTAAGCTGACATGTTAAGGGAACATTGGTGGTTTCACCTTACTCCCCGTCAGAGACTGCCTACGTTTATCCAGTTGCTGAAAGATAAAAAGATAAAAATATATGCAATATGACTTGCTGCAGATAAAGAGCCCCACCCTGACTTGAGACTCTAAAGTAGCCAATCCCCTATGTAATGTCAGGCATTTGTTTTCTTTCAGCCCCTTCCCTCTCCAGGGGAAGGGAAAAAAAAAAAAGATTTTCAAAAATTCAAGCAGGGGAAAACAGGTAACAGGCACTCAGACACTGAGCATAAGAAACAGGATCAGGTTCTATGTCTACAAGAACATCCACTCAGGCCCTCCCACACACCACGCAACAGAGCCCAATGCCTAACTCCTCATCTATACGGGAAAGGAGCTAAAGCAAAGCAAGCCCTTGGCTGGGCTGTCTTACTGCAATTTAACTTGATATTTTTTCCCCAAGCAAACTACATCAGGCTGAAATAAGCCCTTCACGTAAGTCACGGTGGCCACAAAGGCTGACTTCGGCACCCCGTGACTCCAAATGATTTAACACTATCCTGGTGCTGCTCTCCATCTAGATGACGCTGATAATGAAGTTGCTGTGACAGCATCCAGAGTCCATCTCATGCTAACAGCAGCCTGCACAGAAGGGAGCCCAGGCAGGCCTGCCCAGCTGCAATAGCAAGTGTTCCTGGCCTCTGAGGGGGGCAGGGCACAGGAACAGACTGCAAGAAGTCACATGTGCCCCACTGTTATTGGCTCAGAGAAAACAGAGGAGCTGGAATCCCAGATGGAGAAGAGCAGCTTACAAGCTCAGACCTTGTGACTCCCTCAGGTACTCTGCAGTAATAGTAAGGATTCTGTTACCACCAGACCAAAGGGACATAGTGACCATTTCAAAAGTGTTTGAACCAAAGTATGATCTCAGAAACCTTCTAGCAAGCATGTGGGGGAAGAGAAGTAAGGAACTCTTGGGAACTGGAGTAGAGGAGAAATCCTCTGCCATTTTATGGACATTTCCCAGGTCCTACTGGCATAAGGAGTGTTTTGCTCACCACACTGTACTGTGGCTGCAGGAAACCTGCTGTTAGGTATTGGGGATGCAACCCTGAAGTTCTTGTTTCAAAAATCACAGACTCCTGCCAGGAGAAACTCACAGCAGCTACTAGCAGTAGAGGGACATTGAGCCATCTTGGTGGTCCTTACCTACCCGCTCAGAAGAGATCGACAGTGACATATATGCCAGTTCTTTGCAGTATCGTTTGAAATTACTGCAGAGCTCCCCAAACTGCTACCTCCTGAACCTTAAACAAAAGCTATTATATACCTATGAAATCAGCCAGCCCTGGACCTCAGCACCTCCCAAGAACCCCAGCCCAGTCGTGCCCTTCTCACCTGTTTGATCTCACTTTTTAGCTTGATGATGCCAGTTCGCTCCGGTTTGGTTGCTCCGACAGCACCCATCTCACGGATGGAGATGGCTGGTGTGAGGGTTGAATCAACAGACCGCACTGAAGAAGCAGAAGGAAGAGCACTTACCACCGCCTCAAAGGACTCAGGGCAGCAATACAGCCTACACAGCATCTCATGCTGCCTGAGGGTGTCCTCTTACCACCTCCAGTAGGCAGAGATGCAAGACCTTGCAGAGAGCTCAACAACCACCTTAGGTAGTACCATGGTGCAAATCTCCTTTGCCACCTACTGTTGCTCTCCCTGTTTCAAGCACCAGCTGCATCAACCCATTTCATCACCACACGAGGCAGAGTTATTTTGACAGCAAATTCAGAGCTGTGCTCAGGCTGAATTTCTGATCCATGAATGAGGAGAATGTTTGAGCCACAATGGAGAATTAAGTAGGAAGATGCCTCAATATGTATAGTAAAGGTGCAGGAAGGTTACAGGAACACAGAATTGCTTATAGCAAGATGTATATCTACAACAGCAGGGATAGGCAGATCTGAACAGCCAGGAGCAGAACTTCAGCTAAACACACTTTGGCTAGGTTGCAGTGTTCATTTCTGAGGTTTTCTGTCTATATTCCACAGGCAGCCAGACTAATGTTAAAGAACTTTTATAAGAAAGACTCACCACTCTTCTCCACCCCAAACTCCTTGCCAGAGAGAATGTGACACAGAAGATTCTTCATATCCGAAGGACTGAGATTCATTAAGCTCTCGGTAGCTTCTCCAGCTAGATATCAGAGACAACTTAGGTGACTTCCAGCAAAATGACCTACTCTTCCCCCTCCTTCTAGATTATAATGCGAAAGCTTTCTATGTCACTGATTATGGGAAGAAGCATTCCTAAAGAAAGTTCTGGTAAGAGGGTTTATTGTCAACTGGTGCGTAGGTAAAGCCATATAACAGATTACTCCCTCATACATACTGATAAAAAATTCAAGCTCTCATCCTGTTCTTAGTCCCCAAAGAAAACTTCAGTTGCTACGAGATCCTCTCCACGCAGAGATCTAGGCAATTACAAAATATGAATTCCAGAGCCCACAGGTGATTCTAAAGCTTTCCGAGTCCCTCATCCCAACCTCATGACTCACCAATTCCATTTTCCCTTTCCCCAGCACCTATGCAAGAAATGTGCCCTCCCAAAGTGTGAAGGGAGACACTGAAACTGATCAAGATGCCAAACATGCATCACTGCAGCTCTTGAGACTGAAGTCAGGGGCCAGCAACATTTTGGAGTGGGAAGCTGCTCTAAAGCAGCTCAGCTCTGAGTTTGGGAAGCTTCAAGTCTGGCCTGTACCGCTGCTACCACAGCCAAAGTTGCAGTCCCTGCTCCTTCCCTCAGTACCATAATGGTGCCTGTTTTTCCCTGCTGCCCAGTCAAACCCGAATCTGAACACCCACCCCCCAGAGGAACACTGCCAAAGCCCTAGCAAAAGCCCTTCAGATCTGCGGGCCCAATAGAATGGCTCCACAGGTCAGATACAGACCACAGGTCAACAGCCCCTGGGGTTTAAGTTCTTCTGTAGCCCACCTCCCATAAAGAGAATATTCTAACACCCCAGACTTTACTGGTTTTACTCATGCACATCTCGGTGTAGCTGAGAACTCACAGCTGGCAACTGAGACAGAGCGAGGCTAAGTGACCTGCCTGCCCCAAATCACACAGGACTCTGGCAGGGAACTGAACACAGGTCTGCTGAGTGCCATGTGAACCCACTGTTCTTTGCATCATCCTCCCCTACCGTGGCCTTCAGTATATACTTGTAACATGTAAATACAATTAAATTCCCAAACCCAGAGTGGTTAGGTTGACTCTCAAATTGAGGCACAGTTTGTACCTATTAAAAATAGCCAAGCTGTCCACTGACAACCATTTGCAAAGCTTTTTTGGGTGTCCACTGACACCCCTTTGCATGTACCCTAGTGTCCCTTATGTTCCATGCTTCCTAGAGAGGTTCTGGCATGCATGACAAGGTAATGTAATAAGAATTCTGTTCTTTAAATGTTAAAGAAAACCCATAAATAAGAGACTGAGGTGATAAACAGGGGAGTTTATATTTTTGGTGCTGCAAGCATAGGTGCTTCTATCTTTAGGTAATTCCCTACCACAGTTTTTCCCAGAGACTTTCATTACTAGGTTCAAATTTTACTAGTTTTGTGCTCCTCACATGCAAATTGAGCCCACAGAAATATCTTTTCTTACCCAAAGCATCTGTCAAGCTGAAGGCTGAGGGACAGTTGGTTATAAAGCCTATTTATTGGAGCTTTGATGGAAGTAACACAAACCCAGCTACAATTCTAACCTAGTTATAATGCAACAAGCAACAGGGTACAGGTGTTCACCTCCTATTGCCAATTAACAGGCTTGGATGTTAAGAGGGATACACTAACCTTTTCTGTCTTGCCCTCATAGACTAAATTCCTGGAGCAGGATCTCACTCTCTGGCTTGGTTTGTACAATGCCTATTATGAGGAGACCTTAATCTGGGCTGGGGCCTCTAAGAGCTACCAGACAACACTGTTAGGCCACTGACTGATGTAAAAAAAGAAGGCACAATGGAATCTAATGTGCAATCCCAACAACTGCATTACCTGCCATGCCATATGTGCATGGAACGAGGCATGATTGTAGAACTGAGCACCAGATTGCATAGTGTCACAGATTCACACAAGTTTAGGGCTCGAAGGAACCTCGTGAGATCATCAGGTCCAGCCTCCGCACCGAGGGCAGGAAAGACTGTGGTGGTCAAATCATCAGATAACACACTGTCATGTTGCCAGTGCAGCAGAATTTTCAGACCTGGGTATGTACTATATGTTCCCACAGCCGAGAGCTCTAGCAGCTAATTGGGAGCCGCAATCAGCTGACCAGTGCTCCTGACCTCTACAGCACATGGCAATGTGCTGTAGAGGCTGGGAGCATTGGAAACATTCAGCTAAAGGCAGGATAGGAACCAGGTACAAAAGTTGTTATGCATATGTTGTGTAATAACTTTCATGTTACAAGGGTATAGGTTGTAGCCATGTTGGTCTAAGGACATAGGCAGACAGGGTTCTTTGGGTAAGTCTAATACTGTTTTTTTAGACCAAACCGGATTGTTGGAAAAATTCTTCTTTGCAAACTTTTGGGTATAAATACCCTTCATCAAGCTAAGGAAGCATCTGTAGTTGGTATGGGCTCTTCCTGGATGGAATGAATAGTAAAGAACTTTATTATTCATTCCACCCAACTGCAGATGAAGTTGATTTAGCCTGATGAAGGGTATTTATACCCGAAAACTTGCAAAGAATTTTTCCAACAATCTGTGTTGGTCTAATAAGAGATACCAGATTTACTCAAAAGAAACTTGTCTGCCTCTGTAATGACTTTATCACTTATTCGTGGCCTTCTCACACCATTAATTGAATGAACGTGTGGCCAAATCACGGCTTAACCAGTAAATCATGTCCTAAGTGCAACATGCGTCAGGACCTTTAGAGGAGATTGCTGGGCTCAACACACATACCTGAGCAGTGCAGAGAATGTGCCAGCTCCGTCACCATCACTTGGATGATAAGCCCAATGCGTAGGCGGAACATCTCAGAGAAGAGGGAGGGCTGTGTGCGGATGTACATGGCCAAATATACCATGATTTCCTGAGGGTAAGAGCCAAGAGATGCTAGGTCACCAGACAGCTGCACAACAGGAGAGGCTATAACCTCAGAGCATGTGGGAAAGACTCTCCAGCCTGCTGGAGGCTGATTACCACCTGGGGCCTGTCCTCTCACCTGGGTCAAGATAGAGATGCTCAGGTTTTTCTCACTAGCTTCATCAATCAGTTGAACAAGCTTCTCATAAGGAAGAGGACTGAGGAGGCAACAGATGTACAGGTAAGACCCAGCATGATCTAGATCTACACATCACTGGATGGATGTCCCTTTCTCCAGATCACAGGGAGTGCCCTGTCTGCTCTGATGTGACTCGACTAATGGTTAATAAGTTTCTCAGGACACACGGAGTTCACTGGCGCATGGGAAAGCAGAGGCTCACATACTGGCTAGCTTGGGACTAGACCTCCCTGGGCCTCCTTCCTTTGAGAAGGCAGCAGCAAAGCATTCAAGGTAAAGCTTGGAAAAGAGTAATTGCCACTTATTACTGTCCATTTTGTGCTGGCCCCTGGATCATTAGAACTAATAAGATGTTCTCATTCCCCATGGTACAACTCAGAAAGAGCCACTGAACTCACGCAGAGATCGTCTTCTCACGAGGTTCTGGAGGCAGCCCCACTGTCAAGTGCTTCTGATGAGACAGGAGGTCAGTGCAGGCCTAAAAACAGAGGAACCATCCTACATATGGTTATGGGTAACCAACAAGCAGACCAGTCTACTGTCTGAAGGAGTATTCCTCTGCCCAGCCAACAGCTTTATTTACCTCTTCCACACAGAGCATGGACACAAGACTCATTTTAAAGTTCCCCCTTTCTTCAGGGATCACATTAGATGCCTGACTCTTCCTACTTCTCTCACCCCTAAAAGTCTCTTCCTGAAATCTGCAGTGCTGACAGCTGCAGCCAGTCAGTAGGAACTACAAGTATGCAGGCCAGGCAATCCAACATGAACAGAGTCAGGACATTTTACGAAGCTACGAGATTTTCACTCTTTCTGTGAAACAGTAAGGATGACCCTGGATTCAGAAGCCTCAGATCCAAGAAAGGCCCTCTGTCAGCAAAGAAGACTAAAACATAGGGTCATGTACTGCCACCTGCTGTTTTCTGAGAGAGATTTAGGAAGTAAATCATTACCATCCCATTTGCTACCCCCACAAGCAGACCAGGGCCCCAGAGCCGAGTCATTACCTCATCAAGAGCTTCCACCTTCTTCTTCAGGATTCCCGAGATGTAACGGATCAGGGCCCACTGTCGAGTAGTCCCTACTTTGATGTACAGCTCAGTAAGGAGGTCCTTGATTGTAGCACCAGGTTGGCCATGAATCTCAGTATCCCAGTCAGGCCCCCTGTGTTAGAGATCCCTGGTTACAGCAAGGGTGTTTTAGCCAAGCACAGCTAACTGCAGCAGCAGCATTAATATCTGTTCAAAGCAACAGATGCCAGATCAGCATTAAGAAGACAGCAGCACTCGGGGAGGAACATTGTCCTGGCTAGCAGCACTGCTCCAAATAGCACATGAGGATGAGACAGAAAGCAACAAAGCTGTATGCTTGGAAGTTTCAGCTCTTAAAGGTGTTTTTCCTGAAAGGACTTAACAAATTTAGGCACTCACATGAAGCACACAGCATTAAGCATGAGGCCTGGCTCTTAAGTGTGGTGCTATCACAAGCCAAGTTTATTTCTGTATCATGAAACGGCCAACAGATTCATTTAAGTTAGTAGAGGCTCTGGAGATGCCTTCCTGCCTCATATTTGCTAAATGATTTCGCTGAGTTTTAAAGGCCTGAACTGGTGAACTTTGACTTCCATCCAGCAAGAAGGCAATGCCCAAAGTCTCTCTGGTGACACTAAGTGCTGCCATAGGGAGGCAAAGCAAGGAGTGAAGCAGCGAGAAGAGGCAGGGGGACTGGCTGGTGTTCCTACTTGAGGGTGTGGAGCATGTAGAGGAGATCAGCCTGCTCCTGCAGGGTGGGGCACTCTCGCAGTTGGTCCACCAGGGCTTTGCAGTCCACATTCCCAGCATCGTCTCTGGGGAGGTTCATCTCAGCATGGAGCGAGGGGATCTTTAGAAGAGGGCATTCAAAGGTCTGGTTAGAGCTGGCATCCCAAAGCCTTCCTCTAGATTCCCTGCTGTACCCAACTCCATTCCCAAAGCGTGGGACAAGGCACTTGCTGCCAATGCTGGCCAAAGCCGCAACACCAGACGAAAGCCTCAGCAGCCTCCACCAGATTAGGTCTGCTCTACTGCAAAGGCCTGGAATAAGCCTCAGCTCAAGATAATTCTTTCCTAGTGCTGGGCCACAAACCAAGATGCTGGGCTAACTCCTCACTCCTCCTTGGACAGATCCATCTCCACTGGTTCACCATGTCACATCCAACAACAGCTCCTCTTCTTCCTCATGGACCTTGCTCCTTCTATGCTAGGCCCCCTGGCCTATCTGCTCTCAGTCACTTTTGAATACCCTGCAGCCCACGGGCTATGGGCCTGCTGGAAGCAGTCTGCAGGCTGGTTATAAAGGACATAGAGAGTCCACATCTAACTGTCCCAGGTGGGATTCAAGTCACTTCCAAGCCTGCACAGACCTGGCTGTATTGCTGCCCTGGGCCATCAGCCTGTTCTTTCCTGGCTGGGCCTATTCAGAAAGCTTTTCAGAGTCCAGGCAATTGATGGCTTCCACTAAGAGGGAGCACCACGGCATACCCCAGTGCAGAAACAGGTCATAGTCACCTTGACATCTGACTCGTGCTTCTGGATGGAACCCAGCAGGTTGACAGATGGTTGAGAAGTCTGAAACAACTTGGAAGGGATGTACATTCCAACATCTACAAGAAAACAACACTTGGATTGACACTCAGCATGCTGTATTTCACCCTCTCCAGTAGATAGAGAGCATGTTGCACTTCACTGCTCAGAGTCACTTGAGTGCCCAGTTTGCATAATAACCTCCATTCAGGATTAGCCAGCCCTGGGCTTGGCAGGGATGAGAACTCTACCCCCGTTCTCACGCCCCCACTTCCCTCCCCCATGAGTAGCTGGTGGCTGTTTAATAGTCTCTAATCCCTCCAGAATTTCTCTACAGGCTGATGGGCACTGGAACCCTCCAGCCCTTGGCTTGCACTGGGGTGGACAGGCTGCAGCCAAGATTAACTAATTGAGCCTTTGAGGTAATTGCTTGATTGATCCATTACAAAGAATTGTGCTAAATAGACCAGAGATTCCCATGCATGCTGGAGGACTACCAAGAATTTGCAGCTTCCCCTCTCGCTAAGCTGCCCCAACAACCCTTTCAGAAGATGGTAAAGCGTCTTCACAGAGCTGCTTCAAAGGGCTTGATCAGCAGGAAAAGAGAAGAAAGAAATGATCATACCAGTCATTAAACACTGAGATGCCACCTCTCATAGGCTTTATTGAAGACTTGGAACCAGGAATTTATGGTTTCTAAACCTGGCTCTGAGACAGAGTAATTTGCAGCCTTGGTATGGTTTCTCATCCTCATTTTACAAGGTAGGAAGCTGCAAGGTAAATGCTTACCTTTGACTAGCTACTTTCTGAGGGGGGAAGGGTCATGGCAGGGAGTGGGGCATTAATCTGCTGCCTGCTGTAGAAGATTAGCTCTACCCACTCCCTTGTCTTAAGAAAGAAAGGGCATACACTGAGTAGGACAGGCCAGCTTTCTCTGCAGGTTTTTAATCTTTGTTGAAACACATTTTCATGGTTCTCCTGCAGGTGAGAGTGCAAGATCTCCAGCAGCTGTAAGGCAACAATACCTTCTAGAGTAAAGAGAGTCAGCACCCTGGTATGTGCGCGCGCGTACACACACACACACACACACCCCAGCAGCAATTAACCCTTGCCACAACCATGGCTCTTAACCGTGGCTGTCAGCCACTGTAGACTGCAGGTTTCACCCAATTAAATCATTATAGCTGCAATCTGGCAGTGTGCTGCAAATGTCCACAGACTGTACTCATGGATCAGTAGCTTTCAATTCTTACCTGCTCCCCCAAGTTAGCAACATTGGAATGACAGAGTGGTTTGGGCACTGGCTGCTAACACTATTTGGATAAACCAAGGCAAATAAGCCACCTGCCACTTGAGGTACAGGGCCAACCTTCCACAACTATCAACAGTCTTGTCCATTTAGACTGGACTGGATCACATCACTAAAACATCAGACTGAAGCACACTCTGGCAAACAAGCTTGCATACAAACTGGATTCCATTATTTTTCCTAGCAAGAACAGAAGTGGCCAAAGTAGCTCATAAGGGTTTGAGCAAATGGCTTCTGGCTAAAGCAGGGGGAGCTTCATTAGAAATTTTCTACTTTACTGGAGCAACTGTCAAAACTCTAGCAGTTACACTAAGTGTGGCCTTCATTCACCAGAACCAAGTGGCTGCACATGGGCTGTTATTTTCTTGGGTCATTTAAAGGTCTTTACATGACCCATTTGTTCTAGACAGTCGGTCAGGATTCCAACACGAAACAGGTACCGTCTGCAGACAAACCCAGACTCTGCTAGGGTATGATTGGGCCAAGGTAAGGGAGTATTTGCAATATGACAGGATCTGGACTGTCAGCCTATAGTATGATTTGGTCCAACAGAGCACATCAAACTGGACTGCTGTCACTTCCAACAGTGAAAATGACAGCAGTGTTAAATGCATTTTCCCAGTAGGAGTGTGCCTAACTGCACTCTGACACACTTACCACCAGTACTATCTATACCATAGGGTGGACAGGGCCTTAAGGCATGAGTCTCCCGGTCACAGACAGGTGTGAGTTTCCCTCCCCACCCCCAGCAGACACAAAGGGATGTGATGATGACGGATAAATGGCTGGGAGGGAAGCAACTGAGGCATGGAATGTGGGGAAGGGGATAGGGGCTCCAGGTAAGATGCTTCTTCTGTTAGTAGCATAGATATTAAAAAGTTTTAAGGGAGTTTGAAAGAGTTTGGAGAGAGAGAGCCCCCTTCAGAATGTGATGCGAGTGGGAAAGACCCCTTGCAAACTTCTTTTCTAAGGCAGTGACCTGAAGAAACACCTTTGGACGCAAGAAACCTGTGAGGCACTCCTTTGCAGACACTAAGGCACAGGCAAGAGAAGCACCCCCCATTTGAGCTGTTCTGTAGAAGAGCTTGAGCACAGGGAAGAGATAGAAAGGGCACCAACCTGGTAGCTCCACCAGATTTAGAGAAAGAGCTAAAGCTAGCGCCTGGTGCGTAGTGTATCCTTACTTAAAATGAAACTTAACTGCACTAGGTGACAACAGTTCCCCTCATGCACACTAAGCTCTGGCTGCAGCCAGAGCAAATGCCCCATGCACCAAGGCCCAAGTCTTCTGATCCTGCACAGGATGCTGCATGTGTATATGGCTGAACTGGCACAGCATGCTGCAGAACTCCAAGCTTAGGGAGGCTTCAGCTGCACCTAGGCCAAAAGGAGATGTAGCTGAACGACTAAGATGGGCTCCAAATACCAGGAAAAAAGATAAGAATTGTCAGGGTGATATCCAATTTAAGGAATATGCCCCTTTCCAGATATCTCCCTGCCTGGGCCCTTGTCTTGGTCATTTTAAATACCCCAACATTATTCAAGCCCAGTCCCTGCATGTCTGTTGCTACAAGGTCTCCATACCATGCCCTGACAGCACCTCTAATTCCCAGCAAGCTGGAACACTGGTGTTTGGAGGTGCCTCTCATCAGGCCAAGGGAAGTCCTAGACTACTCCCAAGCACTCATTTCCCTCCAGAGCAGAAGCTTTCTGAAGCATCTCAAGGCTCCAATCCTGTGTTAGTGTCACATGCCAGAAACATAGCTGGATTTCCTTCAGGCAGGGAGCTGCAGCCAGTGGCCTGGCTTCCAGGGAAGAAGGAAAAAGGCCTTTCGCATCCCACATGTGGGGCAATGAGACGGGCTAGTCTGCATCACACGGTGATGGGTTAGCATTGGTGGAACATGAAGTCCAAAAGGGGATGGGAAATTAGAAACATACTCCTCCCATCTGGCACTCTAAGCCTAGCTACCTTCTCCCCTCACTTGCTCCAAACACTTAATCTCTCTCTGCCGCAGTGTTTCCCTCCCACCCAGTCTCTTTTTCTCATCTCAGTTCTCTGCCATCTCCTCCCCTGCCCTAGCACACATCCATCAGCACTTACAACACTCCATTAAGATTCCTACAGAAGGTCAGGCCAGTAGCCAAACTCCCATGAGGCAGAGGAATATTTGCTTCCCTTTCCATAAAATGGGGAGAATGAAGGCTATATGTTATGAATAAGGTCACTGGGGGAGTTGGTGCCAGAGCCAGAATTGTCAGCAACGGACTCCTGCCCTGTAACGCAAGCCACACAAGCTCTTACATCTGACATGTCCCTCCATGCTGGCTCTACTATCTTGTGAACCCCTCACCCCATCCTTAAAGCCACACAAAGTTTCCTGTCTCCAGACCTAACAATGGGCCCTGTAAACCTGTAGCTACAGATCCAAGGGAGAACACTTGAGCAGCTGACAGGCAGCCCACAAGCACAGGGGACAGTTAAACTGGAAAAAAAAATTAGTCTCAGAGCAAGACAACGAACAACATCCAGTAGGGCTGGTTCCCCAAGCCAGTTCTGCAGCTGTCTGTCATGCCATATAACCCCCCAGCCTGCCTCAGACCCAAAGTGTAAACCCTGCTACTCCAGATTAGGCACCCACAGAGAGACTCCCACTCATGCCAACCCATACGTAAGCAAAAAATGAGGCATGGGCAACCCTCCAACAGCAATGACCACCTGCTTGCCTCCCTTCAGGTCTGAATCTGAATAAGGCCAAAGCTCCAGGCACTAACTCTGGTTACTCCCCTGCAGGACAGCCTGCATATTACTCACTCTGTATGTGCAGCTCTTTAGCCTTGGATGCCAAGGACATGAGGTCACGGGTAGTGCGCACTGCAGCTCGGAAGCGATGCAGCCCTCCCTTCTGGGCGGTGGGAGGGAGGTTCAATCTAGGAGCTGTGCGCTCCAGGAGTTGATCTAAATACTGAGCCACTTCATCACAAATGTCAGCTGGAATAGCAGGCAGAAGAGAGTGGTTTAGTCACCCTGTGCCTTGGCTTCCCTGGAGCTGCCCCTTCCTCTGGGGCAGAACTCCCCCCTGCACAGGGAGAAGGCTTCGTGTCCACATGAAACGGTAGAACTAACTGACTCACTAGACAGAGATGTTCAATGCAAGCAGCCATGCACTGCCCCAACCTACTCATGACACCCCAATTTCTTGAATTCTCTCCACTTCCTGCAATATCTGGGCACAGAACCCCAATCCTCAGAAATTCAAATCACCATCCATTGGAGGCTGCATTACCTCTGCCTTCAGGAAAGCTCTCTGCAGAGAATCAAATCTCCAATTTTCCCTTGGATGCTGCTACTAGGTTTCTTCTAATGCAGGAGGTTGGGGGGCGGGGAATAATCAAATACAGCACCCAGATGCCAAACTGAAGTCCTTCATCTAAACTACTGTCATTCCCTCACTTTTCCCATGTCCATGTTGTCAGATTCCAGCAGGTGAACAGACCTGCACAAATAAACCCAGGCTGTACTAGTATATGATTGGTAGAGAGAAGGAGATACTTGTAACACTGTAACATCAACTTGGCTCAACAGAGCAAGTCAAACTGGACTGGGAAGGTTATGCTGACAGCAGCATTGCATGTGCACTTTCCCAACAGGATTCCGATATCTTCCTTTACATATCATCTAGGAAATCGGATGGAGTCTTTCACTGCACATGACTTCAGGGTGAATTTCTGTATCCTCTGCTTTTAATGTCAAAGCCATCTCCATTGAAAAGGCAGCTACGCTCACAGGGTTAGCTCAGCACCTCTTGAGCATTATAATTACGCTCAGCTCCGACGTCTCACTGAAGTTTACCGCTAGCGAGTTAACAGTACAGGCAGCAGACCAAGGTAACAGTGGATTCAGCATGGTCCCAATCCTGACTCTAGTCAAAGCAAGCCTAAGCAAGTGCATGGATCTATCAGCCCTGTCCTTTGCTATGCTCCTTTATTAACCTTTTTTCTTAGACTACACTGTAAGCTCTTCTTCGCAGTGACTGTCACTTGCAAAGTATGTGTGAGTACCTAGAACAGTGGGGCTCTGGTCTGAACAGAGACAGGGCTACTATGGCAACACAAATAATATTTTTTATTGAAAGGTTAGACAGTATAATAGTTATTCATAGGGAATCAAAACCACCAAAGAGAATGAACACCTCATCCCAGCCTCCACCTCTTTCCTGTCTCACTAGCTCCCCTACTCCAGCTACCTAGAACAGACACCAAACAAATCGCAACAACGCAGAAGCAAACTATGCAATTCCACACCTGGAAGCACAGTGTGAGCAGGGCTCTCTCAAGAACAGGTCTCACAGACCTGTGACAGGAACATATCTGCAGTCAGATTACAACACTGGGACATATGCACCAGTGTTCTGTTCTCCATGGCAGCAAGTGAACACATTGAGTACCAGCATCACCACTCTGCAGAGTGGGAGCATCAGGCTGTTAAGCCACATGGTACCAGACATGGTTATCATCTAGCCATGCAATACGGAGAGTTATAAGTTAGCCAGAGCATGCATCTCAACTGGCAGCTGGAGAACATTTCTATTCTAGGGCAGTCTCCAAAGATTCTGCTGGAATTTCCATGTAAATGCAATACCTCCAAGTGAAGGCCAAGACTCACATGCAAGGACCACACTGGGAAAACAATATCCTTTGACCCAACTTTGTTTTGACTCTACGTGAACACAAGAATGACACACAGTCATGCTAACACTCAGATGACATCTACACTATGGTCACTGCAGTGGCTGCAGCACATTGTGGACACACCCTACAAGCATTACCTTAGCCAGGTCAGATGGCAGCAGCAGTCTAACCCTGGGAGCATGGAGCTCAGTGCTCATATTGCTGAAAAACCCATTCAAGATGCAGGGTAGATTTATGGATGAGTTTTCAGGTCTGCAGTGAGCTCCAACTGGTTGTGGCTAGACTGCTATTGTTACCAGAGCTAGCTAGTTTAAAACCAGGTAGCTTGATGCAACTATCCTATACCACAGGACAGATGGCAGTATAGCTCTTCTCATATCTTACTAAGCTCACACACCTCCATTCAGTTCACCGTGCAAACTGCCTAGCCAGTTGCAGTTGTAGCACATCAAGAGCATGCAAGCCTTGCGTGCCCACAGAGACAAGTGTTTGCCCATTCTTCAGGTCTGGATGAGGCCTTCCCCTAATAGCAGAGCTAGAGTGCATTTGGGCAAGCAGGCAGATAGAACTGTCTGTAATAGATGTAAACAGAACAGCTGCTCAAATGTGCAGGGCAGAGGGGCTTTAATGATCATCATCATCATCATCATCATCATCATCATCATCATCATCATCATCATCATCATCATCATCATCATCATCATATCTGGGGAGAAAGGACACTGCAGAAAATATCTGCATTACAGTCTAGCTATGCAGACATCTTCCACAGGACTCATCAGTTCAGCTGCGGGAAGAGATTCCAGCTTGGGAGAGCAATTGTCCAGGGCAGAGGCTACAACTTAGCCCCATAGCAATTGCATCCTGGCAGGAACCCAAGCATACTGTCTATAGAATGCAGACATCTCACCAAAAGACACTAAAGATTAACAACATGCACATGCACATCCGCTTGCAAGGGGATAACAAAGCTTCAAGTGAAAACCAAACTAATCCAACAAACACAAGGATCCCATTGATGTTAAGTGAATGTAAAGATGCAACCACAAGCAAGTTATGGGCACAGTTAAATGGATTAGCAGCTACACGGATTAACAGATGAGTCGAAAGAATAGAGGAGAGTTAAGGAAAAGTATTGTGATAGCCATCTGGCAATGAGAGGCCTCTGGAAACAGGAGCAGAATTGAGACAGCAAAACAGCAAAGCCTGTTTCACAGGAAAGGAAGTGTAACTTTAGCCAGATGTACTGACAGGCTTTCCTCATCCTGAGGAAGATGTGGAAAACCATTTGTGCCCTGCAGGCACCTTTCAGGAACAGGGCATCCGTAAGGCACAGCTGAACTGTATATCAATATGTCCAGCTGCAATCGCTAAGGTGGCTAGGTCAGGATAGGGCTAAAAGCACATGTTCAAGGGCTTTGCATACATCTCAAAACATTCACCCTTTTTTTGGATTGTCTCTGATTCATCACTTCTTCCCAGATGATTAAATATAGTTAACTAGACACAGGTAACTGACCAAATCCTAACAACCATTTCATACCCTCTGCAGTCCCTACACAGTACCTACAGCACAATAGAACTTTTGCTTCCTATCAACACTACATCCCTTCTGTGACTGAGGTGTGCCTGAAAGCACTTCTTTAAAAGCCAAGACTCAGTACCCAGCTCAGGGATTTATTCAGCCCTCTGCCCTGTTGAAACCAATGTTAGACACAGATGAGGTTAAATGTGGGAGAGGGGGTCAAGTGAGAACAGAACCAAGGAGGGAATCCAAATATATTCAGAGAGACCCAGAGTTAACAGTTTTATTGATGAGTTTGGCATTCTCAACCACAGCATATTCCAGGGCACAAATGTTGCTGATCCCTTCCTCCTTACCATCATCTGCTAATTGTAAGCCATGCAGCCATTCCTCGGATTCTAGTTCACTGAAGCTGTCAATGCTGAGACTGTAATCGTCAGAATAGAGCTTACCCTCTGGCCCGGGGTCCATGAAACTGAGGTGCGTGCGGCATGAAGTTGTCAGGAACTCAGACAACTTACCAGTTTGGATCCTGGATGAGACAGAGCACAAGTCAGAAGAGATGGGGTTGAAAAAGAAATTGACACCAGTTTGCCCTTCAACTTATGAGGCAGGCAGGATGGTTCTGCCCTCCTCTAGCATGGGTCAGGAAACACAAACAAGGATGTAATGAATTGACCAGTGTACAGACTGCCCCCCCCCAAGAAAGCTCTGAATCACAAGTGTGATAACCACATCCCTGCAGTGTCACATAAGGTCATGCTTTTCAGCAGACACAGCAGCATACTGCCTGGTGCTGATCTGGGGTCAGTTTTTCAAATTCAGGGAATCCTTGGAAATACTGCCACATTAGTCCTGTAATTTAGGACAATCATTTTTTTCATCTACACTGTCAAAGCTTTACTGGTGGACTTCACTCAGTGGTGCCTTCTCTGTAGGCCTAGGGGTACAGCTGGAAAAACAATCTAGGATTGCACATGTTCTCTCTAAATTTCTCAGGCTGTAAATAGACATCTCATCTGATGGGGGTTTGATTGTGCCAGTGTTCAACCTTGGTACACAACAGATGCAGCACAGTCATTTATGCGTCACCCTTCCAAAACGTGTTACTGCTAATGTATCTATGAGAGCACACAGCCTCTCTGGCTCATCCCAGGAACAACCTGTAATAACCTTACAAGCTCATGCAGTCACATCCCATGAAAAAGCCTTACACTTTATCCCACATACTTCAGATGGCCTTGAAGAGGGACAGTGGCCTTATAGATCTGTAGGATCCCAGGATAAAAGCAATGAATATTTACAGCCTTAGTGGTAGAACAGTGAGGGAAGCAAATGTGCACAAGGAATTCAAGCAGGGGTAAGGAGCAAAGTCACTGGAAGGTGAGGTGGGGCAGGATTCCACATGAAGAAGGGAACAGGACTAAGACTCACAGAAAAAGTTTGACTGCTGGGAGCTAGAACTCTCCTCAGACAGCGCACCCTCAGCCGGAACACTCTAAAGAGACAGCAATGCTTTTAATACCTCTGGCTCCCTCTCCCTGGATGGAGCATTCTTGAACCTCTACTTAAAACCTAATCAGAGCAATGTGAATCAAGAAACACAATGCTGCTGTGCAGGTCAGCAGGAGGAATCCAACCTGGGAACAGAGGGCTAAGTCATCCCACAGTGTTCTGAGGTGAGACTAGGAAATAAAGCTCCCAGTTACATAGGCTTGATCAACAGGGAAAGGGACCAAAGAGTCTTAAAGTCCCTTACTGGCAGCACTTTAAATTCCATTTAACTCAATGAGCCCTAGACCCACCCATGGGGCAAAACAGGGCTAAAACAGAGACCTTCTTTGGACCCTCAGCAATCTCCCTGTAGTTTTGAGTCCATGGTGGTCTCTCAGGAAAAAGACTAAGGGAACAGGACAGTGCACCACCAGTATCAGCAGCAAAAATTGCCCATACCCCTCATGAAGCCAAACCCACCTCTTCTCCAACCAGAGCTGGCATTACCACACCACTGCAGCATCACTGCACTCCAAGCTTTGGAGTACTTCAGCTGCAAGTAGGTGCCCTGAAAGGGTGGATCTTACTTACCTTGCCCCACCGAAATACCCGTCCTGCAGCTTCCTTAAGGTTGCTAGGACTGCTGGGTGTACAGCAGTGCCAGTTTCATCTGAGTAAGAGAGAAACACTAGTTATAAGAGTCTGTCAAGAAGGAATATTTGGAATTATGCTGAACAGCATTTAAAGTACTTCTCTGGCAGTGCACTCAATTCAATGGAGTACCCTAGACCTAGTCACCTGCCCCTCTTCCCCATAACTCTATTGATTCTTTTGTACAGACCAGGCTTAAAGAGATTCCCTTGCTCTCTTTCAGGCTTCCAATTAACTGAAGTTCTGAGTAGTAACAAGATCAAAAGCCAAGGAACACCCAGTCAGGACTTCTGGGGCTGCACAAGCAGTGTGGTACTGCCCAGTAGCAGGCAAGTGAAAAGGACAGAAGAACCACTTAGAAACAGTTGCCAGCCTGAGTCTGGCCTACCTAGCCCAGTGTCTCATGTTTGACTGTGGCTAATGACAGAAATGATAATGGAGAGTTTTGGAATAAGCAGACATCACAACAATTTCTTCCTACCCCTGGTTTACGCTGGAATGTTTATGTACTGTTCTACATGCACAGAGCTCATGGGAAAATACACAACTAATTTTGCAGCTTGTCTGTGTGAGAAGGAAACAGAGCTGGAGCAAGATCAGTGCTTCATGCCTTAAAGACACTTTTAAGTGAGCATAAAGGATAATTAGGCTGATTAGAGACCTTTAAGAAAGATCTGTGAGGGATCTCCTAATCACTTTAAGAGGGCAAGGATCATCTAACCTGCAAGAGGGCAATGGCCCTCAGTGACTGAACAACAATGGTTCTTATTTGGGGCAGCTGAGTGTAAAAAGAGGCAAGAGTAATACATGGGATAGAAAAGGAACTGCTCACCCTGATCCCAACAAGGAGCAAAGGGACAGCCAGTGAAATCTGGAGGCAGCCAGTGAAATCTGAAGGCAGCAAATTTAAGGTAATGCCTTTTCACACAGTACACTATTAATCTGTGGAACTTCCTGCCATGAGATACTATTGGGCCCATGAGTTCAGAAGTGTTAAAAAAAAAAAAAAAAAAAAAAAAGAAAAAGAAAAAATGAAAAGGTAAACTACTTCCACAGCAACATGAAAGAGCACTATTCCATCTGACAGGATAACATGGAGACAGTACATAAACGTTCTGGCATAAGCCAGCTGTTACATGATAGGGTAGGAAGAAATTGCCATGTCTGCTTATTCCAGAATTCTCCATTATCATTTCTTCCATTGGCATTAGCCACAGTCAAACACAGGACACTGGGCTAGATAGGCCAGATCCAGCCTGGCAACTCTCTCCAAGTGGTTCTCCTTTAACTTTTCACCAAGTCAGTTTCCCAGCTTCTGATTAGAGAGCTATATCCAGCAGGGCGGTTAGTTAGAAGCAGAAAGCATCCTACTGCAGGACTGCAAAGAACAGAGACAAATATTATCCAGGTAAAAAGAGAGGGAATCCCAATCAGCCTATGGAAACAGTCCAGCCATTTGTCATATCTACAGAGAATCAGGCTTCCATGACAGACTAAGTTCTTCATAGGACCAGGCATAACCACCCTACTCTGACGCTGTCCCACTGATCAACTGGGGCTTTGATACAACTTTAAGTGGGGGACAAGGGAGTGCAAGTTTTTAAAAGACAGCATTTGCTTTGACTTCCTAGATACCCAGGGAGATACAGGCCAAAGGTCTTTACCAAGCATGGTCTGTGAAATGGGAAAGGTGATGGTTGGCCGTCCAGTCATCCTCCAGCGGCTGCACAAGTAAGACAAGTCTGTCCGCAGCATCTCCACAATCATCCTGTTGTCCAGTGCCAAGTAGAACTGCTGCTGATCTACGAACTGCAGAAAGCACACCAGAAAGGTCAGCATGGACTAAGGTGTGAAGGACTCAGACTACATTACACCAGAGCACTGAGGGAGTGGGCACTATAACCACAAATAAAAGGAAGACCTAGAAAGGCCTTAACAATGGCACAGCTAAATGATCTATCAACTGCCTTGCACTCTGTCTGGGTTTCTAAAGGATTTCACAGGTGGCACACTCTACTGGCTGTTTAAATGCCAAGCCAAGCTTAACTGGAGATTCACTTCTGGTATTCCAGGCTCCAGGAGAAGCCAATACATGGCTATTAGGTTACCCTGGAAATCCTTTCTATATTCCATCTTGGAGACAGCCCCACCTTTGAGACTCATGCAGTAAGACATGTTGCCCAGTTCTTCAGCCCTGCCTCTTAGGAGTTTGCTTTACTGAACTGGAGATATTATATATGATGGTCCACAAATCCAGGATCAGGACCTGCCAAGCCCAGCCACCCACCTGGGGAGTGAAGGCAAAGATGTTCTTTCTGATGTCATAAAGCTTGGAGGTTCCCAGGACTCCCATGTGCCGGAAGGGCCGGCCACTCAGATTCATGTGCTTATTTCGACCTGGGAGGAACAGGAAGAGAAGAAGTTAATGCCTCCCTGACAAATTTATGTGGAGGTGTAAAAGGGAACAGGTAACCATGCCTGGGATGGGCAATCCTAACTCTAGAGGTGCTATGCCAACCTCAGGCAGCACAGTTCATCTGATCTAGTGTATGCCAGCTCATGCTGTGGCAGCTAATGAACTGAAGGCAAAGTGTGTTCTCCTGTGAGGGATGTCATGGATAATTCAAATGACACTCTGAGCACTCAGGAGACAGGCCAGGCAGGCAGGAAGGCCTAGCACTTTCAGTTGCATAAGGACTTGCCTCAGGCTGGAAACAAAGTAGAGCACAGTCACTGGCCTAGTCACAGCTACTCCCACAATAGCTAACAGTGGCTATTGTGGAATCACCATGCCCTCAGCTGCTCTGCATTTCCTACCTGGAAAATATTCCACTTCCAAGTTGGCTATCCGGTTTTTTTTACTGAACACATTGCATAAGGCATTTTTGCAGTTCACATCCATCAGCGGTCCCCTCTGGCATGGTGAAGAGGGCAGGGATGAGACAGTGATATCCAGAAAACAATGGACTAGCAGCATGGATTCAACTCCCTTTGCCACCATTCATCTGATTGCAGGGAGCATAAGCAGTGTAAGCCCCGGTGATATTCAACAGCATCTTTACTAGGTGATTAAAAGGGCCCTCACTTCAAATATCCAATTCTTGTCTGGATAGCATGAACTCTGGAGCCCCAGTTGAATCGACAGATCACCTGTTTGCTTCATAGGCCCATGAAAACCAGTTGGGCACTTTACTCACAGCCTGCTGGAGGGTCCTGTTCAGCAGTACAGCATCACAGCACCCAGGCTGCAACCAGCATAGGGACTAGAGCTTTGGAAATGTCATGTCTGAATCCATCAGAACTAGCTTTAAAAGCAGGTTCAGCCCATGTTCTTCACTCTGAACAGAGCCAAGCTGCTGAGTCAACAGGATGGAGACTATGGTGTTTCTTGAAAGGGGGGATTTGCAGGGGGAGGGAGGAGGTGGGGGAAATAGTGGTACTGGGAAGAGGATGCTTTGAAGTAGCGGAGCTGGGAAGAATCCCCAAGGGACCTTAGCTTCTTTGCCAGGCTGTGCTGAATCCCCTAGATGATTCATCTAAGGAAATAACCTGGTTAGAAAGAATATGGGGACTGCTGCACAGGTCATCATCCCACCCACACCCCCAATCAGTGAGGAAAGTGTTAACTGGCAGTTGTTGGTTTTTTTTTCACATTCCCCAATCAGAAATGAAGGGGAAAACAACAGTGAGCATAACAGAGCAAGGAACTACCATGTGACAAGAACAGGCACTGCACAGAAGACTGGGCATGCCTCAGAGGTCATGGACTTCACACACTGCCCTGCCCAACCCAGTCCTATCCTACCCAGGATGCTACACTACAATCACTGCTCTTGCTTCCCTGAGGGGTCAGACCCCAGCTGCTTCCGTGCAGCATGAATTGATATATGATGCCACTCACCCAGCCTGGCATAGATGTGGCTGAGAATCCGGGCTGGCTGGACTCGGATGGGGTAGACATCCATCACCGTCTGCACGTCAATGCCCTGCTTCCTCAGGATGGTCTTGATGCCATCTGTCTCAGCCAGGATACATACTGGGGGAGGGAAAAGAGAGTGGAATCAGCAGTTGGAGTCTCTCTGATGCGACTTTGCCCACTCAGTGGCTCTTGCTTCTGGAGGCTGATGCCCAGGGCCATGGAGTGGTTGCTTGAAGAGGACTTTTCGGGTTCTGCCTGGTTAAGATCACCATCTCCTCCCTGCCCCTCCCCTCCTCTTCCCTCCACAATGATGCTAGCCACCTTGGAAGACAAGGTGGCCACTTTGTCACCAGGGAGGCAGCCTGAATGCCACCTTCACACCTGTAGAAACAGTTAAAAACCCTCAATGCCCAGTGTCCTGAAGGCAGGTCAGGGTGTAGACACCAATATAGGAAGGAGACATGGAGCTCAGAGTGAGGCCTATCTGGCAGGGAGGCCTGGACCAGCGCTGGCAGGTTGTGATTTAAAGGGAGCACTTACATTTCTACATACCTTGTGTTCTGGTGGACTCAAAGCTTGGAGTGCAGTTGTACTGCAGTAGCTACAAGTGCTGTAATTGCTTTATATTGCTTTTTTATATACAATTAATCTTGTTATGATTTAATTTTTCATATTTTAATTAGTCATTATTATTCTATATTAAATATTAAATAACCATGGAATTAACTATCAATTTAAAATTTCCTATTGCTTAGCATAAATATATTTGACCTATTGGTCTCATGATTTTAAAACTTAAATTTAGCATAAGAAAAATGCTTACAAAGATCTGTGGTATGTCTGGCATATTTGAAAAGACATAATGAAAGAATGAATGATGTATGTATGTGATAGTGTGAGGGAAGACAGTCCTCTCACAGCAGATGAAAATAGCCTTCTGTGGTTTAACAGTTAAAGGTTGCAGCAACAAAGTCAGCAGTTAAGGAATACCACCAAATCATGCTTTCACTCTCATGGCTGAAGACTACAAGCAACGACCCCCATGAAGATTGCAGACCACAAAGCCAGAAGATCATGTCCTAGCAATCCCAGCCTGGCAACAGGACAAGGAGGATAACCATTGTGTCTGACTCAGAGGAATCCATAGGCTTGTATGGACAGCTATCACTATAAGGAATGAACACAAAGAAAAGGCTTTGGGTCTATCCACCTGCAAGGAATTTTGGGCACGTCCAACTAAACCTGACTCCATTCCTCATGGTCAGTCCAGCCTGCAATCAGACTAACCCAAGCAACTTTAGAACTTGGTTACACCTCAACCTTTGCAGGACTGTCTATCTGTGTGTGTGCTTGTTTCTTTTGTATGTATGAATGAATAAATGAATGAATAAATAGAGTATATATAGGAATGAGTGAAGCAGATAACTTTACTGTTCTTTATTCTTTTCATGTTGAACATTTATGTTCTAATAAATATGGTGCTGTGCCTTATCCCCCAATAAGATTCCTGCTTGTTTTTAATTCGCACTGTATGTCCTGTGTGGACAACAACCCCAAGAGCTTTACATGTTTAAACTTTGTATATACTTTAATATTAAGGGTGCACAGATAGGGGTTTTTGAGGCAGATACTGATAGCCAATATTTAAGGAGGCATATTGGCTGAAACTGATCCAATACACTCCCTACAGCAGCCAAGTCTGATGTGGTAAGAGAAGGGGTGGGGGGAAGCAAATCAAGGCCCTGCCATGAGGGAGGAAGGGAGGCAGGGTCTGGGGCAGGGGCAAGCGCTGCCCAGCTGGGGAGGGTGGGCCAAGGATGAAGCCACAGCTCATTTTGGGGGGGCATGGGATGGAGCAGGGCTTAATTTGGGCAGAGGGGGAAGCTGGCTCCCGCCACTGTGTACAGCTAGTTCAGCAGCTTGGCTGCTGGCTCCCACTGCTGCTGCTGTCACTCATCCAGGAGGGCACAGGGGGGCATGTGCCCCCAGATCTGTGCAGAGCAGGACGGGCTGGGGCTAAGGCTGTCCCCAGCAAAGCCTGGCCCCGATGGGAGCAGGGCTGCACTGCTGGGAGCTATGAGAAATTTTGGGATGACTGCAGCTCACCCTGTAGCCCCCTCACAGCAGTGCCACCCCTCACCCTGCCTGGCCCAGGCTCTGCTGGGAACTGCGTCAGCCCCAATCTGCTCCATGCAGATCCAGGGCCTGTCCAGTGAAGCCTGGGCCGGTGGGGCAGCGCGACTGCGAGGAGCCTATGGGGGGGGTTACAGCCCCCCTGAAATTTGCTGTAGCCCTGTCAGAGCTCCCGCTCCCATTGGCACTGCTGCCCACCCTGCCCAGCCCCAGCTCTCCTGGGAGCAGCCCACCCCGGTGCCCTCCCAGATGAGTGACAGCAGCAAGGATGAGAGGTGGCGGACGAGTGGCAGAAGCCGCCTCCGTGCCCGTGCCACCACCCCCCACCACCACCAGAGAAGCCCTGCACCTTTGGAGGAGCTGAGGCTTCATACCCCGCCCACCCGCCCCAACTAAGCAGTACTTGCCCCTGCCCCCCTCACAACAGGACCTTGATCTGCCCCTCACGCCCCTTCTCTTCCCCCCCACTCCCTGCCCAGACTTACCAGCTGGAGGCAGTTCTCCAGGCTACAGGCTATGGCTTCACTGCCTACGTGCTGCGCTGAGGCTGCACACAGCACAAGCATTTATCAACCCAATTATTGGCCACTTAAGGCCAGTATCTGATATAGATAATTTTATTTATATCAGTACCAATCCAATATTGGACCAATGTATCAGTGCACCTCTACTTAATACATACTTAAACTTTATGTAGCTAGGTTATCACTGCAACACAGCCATTTCTCATGTGCAACATAACAGCTGTTTAACTAAGGGGAATATCAAGGTACCTTTCAAATGAGTCCTGATCCTTCTATTTTGACAGCCCCATCCAAAAAGGACAGCACCTTGAGCAGTTCCGCATACCCTAGCACCATAGTAAGACTGGCTCAGCACAAACCCAGAAAGAAGAGCACTGCACCCCCCTCCACAGTCACCCACATCCAGGAGATCTTCCCACCATCTATGATTTCTATCAATGCATGTAACATGAGACTGCAGGGATCAAAGCAGCCCAGCAGGAATGCTAAGGCAGAGAGAGGTGGACTTCATTCCATGATGCTGCCTAGCTTGTGTGTGAGGCCTTCCAGACCCATGTATGGTGACCATCTGTACCACCTATCTCCAGATCCAAATGATGCTCAAGTGCTACCTAATGTGGTGAGGGGGAAGCCATCAGTTTCACTGCTCAGCTAGAAACCAGCCTGCACTGAACAGAACAAAGTTGCTTCCCTCCCCTCTTCTGCAGCATACTCAGAGTAACCAGCAACCTCAGTCTGCCACACACACCTTGAACCACCACATCTGGCTTTGGGACGGTAGAAAACCTGCGATTCAAAGGATCAATTTCTCCTGGAGCAAGGAATCCCTGTGGAAAGAAATAACCATAAATGGAGATACTGCTACCAGTACATTCACAACAAGAATGCATCAGCGGCACAGATCAGTGCTGATGTCCAAATCAGGTGGGAAACCCCACTGAGAACCATAAGGTTCAAGAGCAGACCAGATTCACACTTAGTTTTTAAGTCCTCTAGGGAAGCTCAGTCTAGCAAAATCCTCCTCCTTTTGGTAGTTATCCTAGAGTTGTGGCTCTTCCTTAACCAAGAGCTACTTCACTTCCTTTGAAGGATGCCAAGTAATTAACATGATCTGGCCAGAGGAGAGATTTCATTCATTAATCCAGGGGTTCCCAACCTTTTTGTGCTGAGGACCAGCAAACCGTGGACTGGAAGCGACTGGCATACTGCAGGCAAGTAGCCAACCCTTTTTTATACTCAGTATGATTATGCACTGGTTCCCAACCCCTGGGTCAGGGCCCAGTGCTGGGCTGCGAAGGGTTGGCTGTCGGTCCACAGCAGGGCTGGCTTTCTGCAGACCAACAGCCACCCTTTATATACCGAGTATAAAAAAGGCTGCTGATCCACAGTATGCAGATCACTTCCAGTCCACGGTTTGCTAGTCCACCGTTACTTCCAGTCCTAAAGCCAGCACTCCTGTGGACCAGCAGCCAACCCTTTACAGCCTAGCACTGGGCCACGGCCCAGGGGCTGGGAACCACTGCACGATTAATCCCACTTAGGCTTCATTTGACATTGTTACAGACTGTTAAAAAGTCTCACTAGACTATGTTTGGCCTAACATTGTCCATTTCCAAGACCCTCAAAAATGGGACAGTGATGATGCTGAAGGAACTAGTATGGTCAGAAACAAGAACGAGGTTCATCAAGCCATGGCAAGAGCAGCTCCAAGATGTAGGAGATGTAGGACTGTGCACTGCTCTGCACAATCCTGCCCTCTAGATTTCACTAGTCTGGCTGGGAGAAGCTTTATTGCAGAAAGGAGGGCCAGGTAGGAAGGCAAACAACACTCCCTAGACAAATGTCCAGGCTCTGGTGAAGGCATGTTACACAAGTGGCTGCTTGGTGAACAGACAGAAGGCACAATGCAGCAATCTGAGGAAGAAAGGATGGAGACAAGCCTTGGCTAGGCCGTACTCCCTTCAGCAGACTGAGCACCTACATTTGAGAGGTCTGGCAGAGACCCAATGACTGAAGGGCTACAAGGAAAATGCCTCTGATTCCACACAGCTCAGGGTGTAATCATGAAGATTTAAAGTAGCATCCAGGCCCGAGTTTCTCAGGTCAAGCATTGGAACAGGCTACCTAGAAAAGCTGTAGAATCTTTAACCTGCTCTTGAAAGTTTTCAAGGATGGATAGACAATTGGCTGCGCTGTGTCCTGTTTAGTCAGGGACGATCCTGCCTTGAGCAGGGGGGCTGGACTAAATGACCTTGTGAGGTCCCTACTTTCCTGTGATCCTATGCCGAGCATTCCCTACTACATTTTGTGCTGGGTAGAGATGCAAGATGCTCACAGTTGAGATGTTTTCCTTTTCAGCACATCAGTGAAAAATTTGAGGAGCTTGGATTACAAAGCAGAGTGGAGACAGCCCCCCCACAACCAAGGGTCTCAGACTGGGGTAACATGTATGGTCTTACCTCTGCTAATAAACAACCCAAGATGTAAAGAGACTGGCCCCACATGAGTGGCAGCTTGCCAAGAGGCACTCGGTCAACTGTGTGAGGATTCATATACTCTTCATCCACCTAAAGGACAAATTTGTGAGATTAGGAAGCCTAGAACAACTAGCAAACAAGAGATGCTTCAAGGCATCACCCCCACCACACCAGTCAAGGATGCATGTTTTCAGTACAGCTACCTGCTTCTCCACAGCAAGGCAGCGCCACCCAGAAAACACTGCCATCCATACCCTGACACAAAACAAACCCCACAAGATAAATACAAATAATTTTTTCTTAAAATTGGATTTTTTATTTAAATCAAAATTAAAATAAATAGCTTCAGTTTTAAAACATTGTAATTTTTAATTAAAATTTGAAATCTGAACTAAGATCATCTCCATTAGGGTCCAAATTTGCTATGATGTATTAAAACCACTTTAATAAATAGAAAATAAATATTTAACCAGTCTTGTTTTAATGAAAAGTCAAAGACTGAACTGGTAGAAGCCACTGACTAAGCATCTAGAACCAGAATTTGTTGATATCATAAACTCAATTTTGATGGCAGTAATCTATTCTCTCTGCACTTACAGAAGATTTTCTAGTTCAGCTCCATGACTACCTTCATTCAAAGTCAAAAAACCAACTGGGAGTTGGAAAAAAGCAGGAAAGCTTGTTTTCCAATCTATTAATAAAAAATAAAGGGAGAGGCTGAGATTTAGTTCTAAAAAGTTTTGATGGACATGGTAACCAAAAACAAATCAGTCCAATTCACTCCCTAATGACACCACCTCCCTTGTTTAATAAATCATTAATTATATATGCAAAACATACTCTGATAAATATTTTTCTTCTGCAGCCAGCATATCTTTGTTTCTTTTATTAGTTAAATCGAGCTATTTTAAAACGCTGTTAGTCTGCATTTTAGCCAAATTCCAGTAGCCAGTCAAAAAAAGATAAAAGCAAGTCAAAGGTAAAAAATAATCATCTCATATTCATTTTCTAACATAATCAAAATGTAAAAATGGAGAATCTGAATGAACATAGGGTGACCAATGTAATTGCCAACGTTTTTACAGTGCTGGCTGATTTAATCCATCCTGAAACCTTATACTGCCAGCCAAAGCCAGTCCTACACCACATCCATGGTCTTGTAACAGCTAGAGTTTCTACAAGGCATGGTAACAAAGCTCCGGTGGATCTTCCTTGTTTAAGAGCACCCAGATACTTAGGTTACCAGAAGATTTCCAGTGGGCTCCCTTCATCTTAAACAACACACTCCTGATTTTGAAGGCAACCTCACGGAATACCACAGCTGTGCTTTCCACTTGGCTGCCAGATGCCAACACAAAGAGTGCCACAAGTCAGAAAGCAGAGCTTAAAGCACTATCTAAAAGTGCAGGTGGTTTTAGCAGTGACCCCAACACTGGAATCACCATTATGGTGCCTACTGAAAGGTGTGAGCCAAGCAATCTCCTAAAGTCCATATCATGAGTAACTACAAGGCTCTAGGGGTAAAGCTCAAGGAGACAGGGCCACAGGTGATTTTTTTCTATCCTTCCAGTGAGCAGACGTGGACAGTGCCATGAGACATGCATTGGCAAGATCAACCAGTGGCTTCAGAGCTGGTGTTACCAGGCAGGACTTGATAGCGGGCATCTACTACAGACCACCTCACCAGGGGGACGAGCTGGACCTAGAATTCTCAAGTCAGCTCACGGAGGCTGTAAGGACAAGAGATGTGGTTGTCATGGGTGACCTAAACTACCCAGACATCTGCTGGGAGGAAGTCAGCCAGGTCTGACCTCTTACGTAGGTTCGTAGCTGGGATACAGGACCTCCACCTAACCCAGGAGGTGCATAGTCCCACCAGGTGAAATGCCGTGCTGGACTCGGTCCTTGCCACAGGCGACAACCTGGTGAGGGGTCTGCAGGTACTCAACCATCTGGGTGACAGTGATCATCGCCTGCTGGAATTTACTGTCCAGAAGAGGGTGGAAAGCAAGCAGCAAGGCAGATGTCCTCGACTTCAGGAGAGCTGACTTCTGTAAGCTAAGAAGGTTAGTAGGAGAGGCACTGGGGTCTCAGAGCTTCAATGAGATGGGAGACCAAGACGGGTGGTTGTTCCTCAAGGAGGCAATTCTCTGAGTTCAAAAGGGTGTCAGTCCCAATGCGCACCAGGGGGGGCAGGAGTGCTAAAAAGCCCCCATGGCTCAGCAAAGGCATCCAGGGATGCCTGAGGGAAAAAAAAAGGCATACAAACAGTGGAAACAAGGGGCTATCATCAAGGAGGATTACACCTCCATTGCTCAGGACTGCAGGGAGGCTGTTAGGAAGGCCAAGGCTGAGATGGAGCTAGGGCTAGCGACCAGAATTAAGGATAATAAAAAGTCCTTTTTCAAATACATAGGAAGTAAGAAGGTAGCGTGGGGCCCCTACAGGATAGGTTTGGCAATCTGGTGATTGTGGTAAACAAAAAAGCTGACCTCTTTAACGAATTCTTTGCCTCCATATTCCCGAACAAGGACCAGGACATTTCCCCCACTAGAACTGTGGACAGACTAAGGGGAGGCACTGCCATGCCTAGGGTCAGGGATGACCTAGTTAGGGAACTTTTGTAGGGGCTGGACATATTTAAATCAGTAGGTCCAGAAGCTCTTCATACGAGGGTGCTGAGGGAATTGGCGGGGGTCATAGCAAGGACCCTTGCATGGCTCTATGAGTGCTTGTGGGGCACTGGTCAGGTACCAGAGGATTGGAAAAGGGCCATTGTGGTCCCCATTTACAAAAAGGAGAGAAAGGAGGACCCTGGCAATTATAGGGCAGCCCGTCTTACCTCAGTCCTTGGGAAGACCTTTGAGAAAATCATCAAAGAGCACATCTGCAAGGGCCCAGCAGCAGAGATAAAGCTCAGGAGCAACCAACATGGGCTCAATGAGGGCAGGTCCTGCCCAACTAACCTGGTTTCTTTTTGTGATCAGGTCACAAAGCCCCTGGACGAGGGTGTTGAGGTGGATGTCGTCTTCCTGGACTTTAAGAAGGCCTCTGACATGGTTTTCCATTGCATTCTCTTTTAAAAAAAAAAAACCTAGGCAACTGCAGCATTGATGCCTACACAGTCAGATGGGTGGCAAACGAGCTAGACGGTCGCACCCAGAAAGTGGTGGTGGACGGGTCATTTTCAACCTGGAGGGATGTAGGCAGTGGAGTCCACCAGGGCTCATTCCTGGGGCCTGTACTGTTCAACTTTATCAGCGATCTGAATGTGGGTGCAGAATGCATGCTGTCCAAATTAACTGATGACACCAAGTTGCGGGGTGAGGTGGGCACGCTGGAGGGGAGGGACAAAATCCAGCTAGACCTAGACAGGTTACAGAGGTGGGTAGATGAAAATAGGATGGAATTCAAAACGCAGACAGTGCAGGGTACTGCATTTAGGGAGAAGGAACCAGCAACACACCTAAAGGCTGAGAAACTCCCTTCTTGTCAATACAATGGCAGAAAGGGATCTTGGAATCATTGCTGACTCCAGGACAAGTCAGCCTTGACCACCTGGGTGATAGCAATCATCGCTTGCTGGAATTCATCATGAAGCGCAGGGTGTCAAGGGCCTGCAGCAAGGCAGTAGCCCTAGATTTCACGAGGGCCAACTTCAACGAGTTGAGAAGATTGGTGGGAGAGGCGCAGGGGTTCTTGAGGACAGGGGAACTCAGTGCCCAAGATGAGTGGTTGTTCCTTAAGGAGATGATGCTTGGGGCCCAAGGGGTGACAAGCCCAACAAAAAGCAAGGGGGGCAAGAGTGCCCAAAAGCCTCCCTGGCTCACCAAGGAAGTCCGGGAATGCCTGGTTGCCAAAAAGGCGGTGTACACCCGGTGGAGGGGGGGACTATCTCTAAAGAAGAGTATACCTCCAGTGCTCAGGCCTGTAGGGGGGGGCTGTTAGGAAAGCTAAGGCGGACATAGAGCTAGGACTGGTGTCCAAGATCAAGGATAATAAAAAAAGTCTTTTTTCAAATATATAGGGAGAATGAAGAAGGCATTGGGAAATGTGGGGCCCCTGCAAGATGCACTGGGCAATCTGGCGATTGCGCCAGGGGAGGCAGACATCTTTAACAAATTCTTCACTTCCATTTTCTTGTGCAGGGACCAGGACTCCCCCACCATGTTTCAAGATGGACTCAAGGGTCCTGTGCAAGGTCTTGCCTCAAGACCTAAGGCTGAGGAGGAATGAGTTAGAGTACTTCTGGAGGAGCTGGAAGTATTCAAGTCAGCAGGTCCAGATCTTCTCCAGCCCACGGTGTTGAGGGAGCTAGCAGGGGTTATTGCAGGGCACAGCTTTACAAGCACTCGTGGTGCTCAGACCAGGTGCCAGATGATTGGAAGATAGCCAATGTGGTCCCCATCTTTAAGAAAGGGAGGAAGGAGGACACGGGCAACTATAGGCCCGTCAGTCTTACCTCAATCCTGGGGAAACTCTTTGAGAAGATCATCAAGAAGCACTTCTGTGATGGGCTGGCATCCGGGATGATGCTCAAGGGCAAACAGCATGGTTTCATTAGGGGCAGGGCATGTCAGACCAATCTGATTGCCTTTTACGATCAGGTCACAAAAGCACTGGATGCAGGTGTTGCCGTGGATGTAGTCTTTCTGGACTTAAGCAAGGCCTTTGACATGGTCTCCCACCCCATCCTCATTAAAAAACTAGGCGACTGTGGCATCAATGCCTACATGGTCAGATGGATTGTAAATTGGCTGAAGGATCGTACTCAGAGGGCAGTGGTGGACGGGTCATATTCAACCTGGGGGGAAGTGGGCAGCGGAGTCCCCCAGGGCTCAGTCTTTGGGCCCGCGCTATTCAATTTCTTTATCAGTGATTTGGACAATGGGGTGAAAAGCAACCTGTTCAAATGTGCGGATACCAAAATTTGGGGTGAGGTGGGCACGCTAGTAAGGAGGGAAAGACTACAGAAAGACCTGGATAGGTTGCAAGGGTGGGCTAACAAAAACAGGATGCGTTTCAATATGGACAAGTGCAGGGTGCCTCACTTGGGCAGTAGTAACCGGCAGCACGCTTATAAGATGGGAAACTCCCTTCTTGAGAGCACGGAGGCAGAAAGGGATCTTGAAGTCGTCATCAACTTGAAGGTGAACATGGGCCGACAATGCGAGGTCACGGTCGGCAGAGCTAACCAGACCTTATCATGCATCCACAGGTATATCTCAAGTAGGGCCAAGGAGGTGATCCTCCCCTTCTACGCGACACTGGTCAGGCCACAGCTGGAGTAGTGTGTCCAGTTCTGGGCACCCCACTTCAAGAGGGATGTGGACAACATTGAGAGGGTCCAGGGAAGGGCCACCCACATGATCCAGGGACAGCAGGGCAGACCCTACAATGAGAGGCTACGGGACCTGAATCTGTTCAGCCTTCACAAGAAAAGGCTGAGGGGGGGACCTTGTGACCATCTATAAACTCACTGGGGGGGACCAGAAGGGTTTGGGGGAGACCTTGTTTCCCCTACCGCCCCCCAGGATAACAAGGAATAATGGCCACAAGTTGTTGGAGAGTAGGTTTAGATTAGACATCCGTAGGAACTACTTCATAGTTAGGGCGGCTAGGATCTGGAACCAACTTCTAAGGGAAGTGGTGCTGGCTCCTACCCTGGGGGTCTTTGAGAAGAGGCTCAGTGCCTACCTGGCTGGGGTCAATTGAGCCCAATTTCCCTCCTGCCCAGGAAGAGGATCGGACTTGAAGATCTGCAAGGTCCCTTCCAACCCTACTTCTATAATATGATTCTATGATCAACATGAGCCACCAATGCAAGGAAGCAATAAGTAAGGCTAACTGCATCTACAAGCAGGTCCAGGGAGGTTATCCTTCCCCTCCAACTGTGGCCTGATCAATGCCACATGAAGTACTGTGTCCATTTCTGGGAACTGCACTTCAGGAGGGATGCAGCTAGCATTGAGAGGGTCCAGGGTAGAGTCACTTGCATGGTCAAGGGGCAACAGGGCAGGCCCTACAAGGAAAGGCTAAAAGGCCTGAACCTATCCATTCAGGCTCCACAAGAGAAGGCTGAGAGGGGATCTGATGGCTGTTTACAAACTCACCAAGGAGGACCTGCAACAACTGGGGGAGGCTCTGTTCCCAAGGGCACCACCCAGGGTTACTAGGAATAATGGCCATAAATAGTTAGAGAGACGGTTCAGGCTGGACATCAGGAGACATTACTTTACAGTTAGGGCTGCCAGGCTCTGGAATGGGCTCCCAAGTGAAGTGGTACTCTCTCCTACCTTGGGGGTCTTCAAGAAGCAGCTGGACAGGTATTTAGGTGATATGACCACAGCACCCATTCCTGCCCAGGGCAAGGGGTCAGACCTGATGATCTGTTTAGGTCCCTTCCAACTCTAAGTACTATGAAACTATGATAAAGGGTGGGGGAACTCTGAGGAGAAAGTGTGAGCTGTGTGAAAATTTCTGCCTCAGCTCTGCTAGGAAAGAGTCCTCTCTGGGATCACCTGCCAAGATTATGACAACCTAGAAGACTGTGCCTGTCCACCCAATCCAGGCAGAGGGGGTGGATCAGCAGAAGGGCTCTTGCAGGGATTGGTCACAAATCCCAGGCAAGAGGCCCATTTCACTGCAAACTGCCCCTAGCTGGGCAAAGAAGCATGGCACAGATGCCTTTTAGAAGCCTGCCACCAATTGCTCCTTCCAAATCTCTCAGCACTGGAAGAGGAAAAAGCTGAGGGGGACCCTTTGGATGGCAATGAGAGTGAACGTTAGGGGAAGGGAGATTGCATCCCCTGGACCTTGACTCTTATCTCTACTGGTCTAAGCAAAAGCTTCCTCCCCAGCGTGCCCTGGTCAAAGAACACAAAGAGTTTACCTTCTCAGGAGGGACACTGTACAGTTCTGGCAACAGGCAAATTCCATTCTTCCCCTTAATAAGGACCCCTTCAAGAGCCTCCCTGTACTCCTGAACCTGGGAAGAAAGAACAAGAGAGGCTCAGCTCCCAGCAAAGGAGTCTCAGGGCAAGGATCTGTGAACCTGTCCAGCTTCTGTGGGAGGGAGCACAAGAGGGGGAAATCAGGACTGTCCTGCTAGAGCAAAGGCAGAGGGCCGCTTACCCAGTTTTGGCAACTGTCGAGGGCCACATGGGTAGTCCTGCCCCTTGACAGGTGCCCCGCTCCCTGGTCACCATCTTGGGTCCACTATCCCAATGTCTTGGGACCACTGCCCCAAGGCCAGCATCAGCAGGGCCAGAGCGGGGTGCAGGCTGGAAGGGGTCTGTGGAGCTGAGCTGGGCTGCACCAGCAGAGAGAGGGAGGAGCTGGCCCAGCTCTATAGAGCCCCTGCTGGCTGGGACCCTGTACTCCTGCTGCCTTGCTCTGGGCCCCAGGACACCAGTTTGGGCCCCATGCTCCCACTAGGTACCGCACCCACTCACTCTCAGTGCCCCCCTCAGTAGGAAATAACAATACACTCATCCTTCCCATACGGAGCCTACAGAGTCAGTCCCTGCTCACCCACTTCCCACACCAGCAGCTCTATGTTTACGATTTATCCTCAACTGAGGTGACTCAGACTTGTGTCATTATAAAATACCTATTTCTGTAGCCAACAACACACACAGGAGCAATCTGGCCACTATCCTGTCCAACCAGCTTTGACTCCCCACTCTGAATGGCTACATACCTATTTATAACTAGGCCAACTGTAGGCAGCCTCTAGAGAAGGGACAGGCAATTATTTCAGGTGGAGAGCCACTTACTGAGCTTTGGCAAGCCATCAAGGGCCACATGACAGGCAGCCAGGGGCAGATAAATATTAATTTTCTACATTTTGTAGGGGCTCTGCGGGACAGATAAAATGGCCTGGTGGGCCACATCCACCACTCTGCTACTGCTCCCTTTTTATACACTAATGAAGTCAAATCAGCTCAGTAGCTTCAAGTGACCCCACATTCACTGAGCAGCATGCCCTGCAATGGAGGGCACAGAGAAAGAACTGTAGGCAGTCCATCAGGGGACTTACTGTACTTAAGTATCAATTAGATCATGTCTTCTCTTCAAGTCAGGCCCCTCTGTCTATGTGTGCATACACTACCTGCTCAGCATTGCCACTGAAGATTCCATCGATGATGAAGTATGTCCAGAATAAAGGCCACTCACACTCGATGTTCTCAAAAAGCTTCAGCTCAGCTGGCTCATAATAGAGACGATTAGGGTCCTGCAGGAAGATTACAAGTACACAGGAATACAGAACAGTAAAGGATCTCCTGAGTCATGGAGTCTAGTCCTCTGCAATTACAGGCAGCCATAGCATATAACCTTGTTCAGAAAGTGATCATGCTGCATCTTAAATTTACTCAGGGTTTTTTGTCATTTTTATCCCCCACAACTCCCCATGGGAAGCTATTCCAGGGAAACCTCTTAATTTCCTGCCTGAACTTACGCACAGCCAGTTTGCACTTGCAGATAGCAGTCATAGCTCCTCTTGGTCTTGGTTGCTCTCATAGGAAAAGTTCAACAGCACCTGGTCATCTCAGCAACCCTTCTCTGCATCCAGCCTAGCTTAAATGCATTAACACTTCTTGCACTCTAGTAGAAATATTTTTCACCTGATCCATCCTAACTTGCCTTTTTGTGGCTGTATCAGCTTGGTGGCATTCTGTGATCAACTAACACATACAGGTCTTTCTTGGGAAAGCTATTCCAGGTTTACTTGCCTCCCTAGGATGCATGGTCAACCACGAAGTTTACAGACCAGGAGGGAGACTTGGGAAAAGAATTCTTGATTGCCTTCAAGGTGAAAGCCTATGAATACTCCCCACAGCTAGTAGTTAACTGCTCTAAATTGTGATTATACTTCTGTTAAAAGAATGAACAGGACAGTCTTACATGATTTAGCTGCACTAAAACCCTATGGAATGCGAGCCTCATAGCAATCCAGAGAATGTGTTGGATACAGCCCCCTACCTGAATTACTTCATAAGCAGGTTACAAGCTTCCCATCTTACCAGAACCTGCAAAGTCAGCTAATTATATGCAGCTCCTACACAACTATACTAGTTGTTACAGCTTACAGTTTTTAACCAAAAGGTTGAAATGCTGTTAGCTGGAAGGATTGCTGAATGCTTGTTGCTGACAAGGCTCCAAAACATTTGGAAAAATAAAGAAGTCTCCAGCTCTAGGGAGTCTAAATGCTTCACACTGCTTATTATTGTGTCAGTGGAGCAGGCAGGTCACAGGAAACCACATTCATAATACACTAAAGTGTAAATGTTCCACTGAAATACATGTAGCAGCAGCAGAATGGTGAATGTCTGAGAGAGGAATGTCAGCAGATTCACTTCCCAGTAGCTTTTTTTAATCCATTACAAAAGTTTCACTCGGTGCTTAGTATGGTGTGTTTTTTTAAAAATGTGTTTAATTAAAAAAATCTACTGTCCTCTGAAGCCAGCTCTGAGCAGTTATCAGAGCTTCACAAAGCAGCTTGGCAATTTCCCTTTAGGTAATGTTTTCCTAAGAAGCCATGAAAAGAAAACTTCAGGCTGAGCTGCAGCAAAGGAGTTAAGCTGATGCTAGAAACGGGAGCTCAGTGGAATTAGGTTTATCCACCACATGCATGCCAAAAAACGTAACAAGAGGCAACCTCTGGTGGGTCATGACAGCATAGGAATAGAGGACTAGAACAGACTTTTAAATTAGAAGCCAAACAGGAAGAGTTTTACAGAAAACACCCTGGGGCTGGGAAGGGAGAGCTGGGGCTCTCTTACTAAAGTGCCCAGCAGGGACCTGGACAGGTTACAGGGGTGGGCTAACGAAAACAGGATGAGTTTCAATACTGACAATTGTAGGGTTCTGCACTTGGGCAATGGGAACCAGCAGCACACTTACAAGCTGGGAAACTCCCTTCTCAAGAGCACAGTGGCAGAAAGAGATCTTGGAGTCAAGACTCCAGAATGAACATGGGCTGACAATGCAAGGTAACGGTCAGTAGGGCTAACCGTACCTTGTCATGCATCCACAGATGCATCTCAAGCATGGCCAAGGAGGCGATCCTCCTCCTCTGTGCAACACTGGTCAGGCTGCAGCTGGAGTACTGTGTTCAGTTCAGGGCGCTGCACTTCAGGAGGGAGGTGGACAACATTGAGAGGATCCAGAGGGCCACCCACATTATCTGGGGACAGCTGGGCAGACCCTATGAAGAGAGGCTACGGGACCTTAACCTGTTCAGCCTTTGCAAGAAAAGGCTGAGGGAGGACCTGGTGGCCATCTATAAACTCACCACAGGGGAACCAGTAGGGTTTGGGAGAGACCCTGTTCCCCCTAGCACCCTCTAGGGTAACAAGGAATAATGGTCACAAATTGTTAGAGAGCAGACTAGACATCCGAAAGCTCTATTTCAGTCAGGGCGGCTAGGATCTGGAACCAGCTTCCAAGGGAAGTGGTGATGGCTCCTGCCCTGGGGGGCCTTAGGAGGAGACTTGATGTCTACCTGGCTGGGGTCATTTGAGCCCAGTTTTCTCTACTGCCCAGGGCAGGGGGTCGGACTTGATGATCTACAAGGTCCCTTCCAATCCTACTTCTGTGAATCTATGAAGAAGACATGGATTTCTCTCCAGCAATTCTCTACCTCCTGGAAGTTCTTCTCTCCCAGGAACCAGGGCTGTCCTATCTAGACGCCCAGCATAGAGTTCCAGCATGATGGCTGTGAAAATACCTCTTCCTCTTGGGTGGCTCCTCTGCTGCTCCAGTGCTACTGATATTACCCAAGAACAGCACTTCGAAGGTCAGGAAGAGAGTGAGGTTCAGCAACTGCCAGGATATGCCAGTGTACACCAAGTGGCAGCAGATCCTGGGTAAAGCTATATTCCCCTCATAGCACTGATTACTAGTATGGCTCTTCACACCCCACTCTAACATGTAGATGAAGCCTGCTCCCACTTTCTGTAGTCCTTGTTGATGTCCAAAGGTCTCTCTAAGGCCCCATATCGCTGCTCTCCAGGCCCTTGCCTGCTGCATCTCTCATGCCCCTCCATTTTCTTGTACTAGCTGACTGAATTACATGGGCTTCTGTTCATACCACTTCAGTGCAGATGTTTAGACCCAGGTACTCAAGCCCCACCCCACAGGAATGCACTAGGCAGCAGCTGGGAAACAGTCCAAAACAGACAGATTCCAGCCAGCAATCCAGGACATGTTCTCTCTTTTCAGGATGAGGAGGAAGAGGAGAACACGTACCTCTCTGGGTGTCTTGTATCCATCTCTGAGAAACCGGCAGCAGCCATACCGTCCCTGGAAAGGAAAGAGGCAGGAGGCAAATAGTCATCACTGTTGATGACTTGGTACCAGGGAGGATACAACAGCACCCAATCTGCCATCAATACCCCAGCAGAACACATTGCTTCTAGAACCTCTGGGTCACATCCGTTCCCCATGCATTAGGTCATTTTATTACAGCACAGAAACAAACAAGCTTCCTCTTGATTAATGTTCTCATCTCCATATCAGCATCACACAGGGCACTACAGGCTGGGGTCACTTCCCTATACCACCTCCAATGACTCTAAGAGGACAGTAACAGAAAAAAATTGGAACAGGCCTGGAGGGAATTCTTTTTGCTCAGCAATTTTTCAGCTGGGCAGTGGCTGTCCTGCTGTTCTGGGGAGCTCTCTTTGCAGGGGCCAAGATCAGCCCATAAACAACATACCTGCAACTTCAGAATAATTTCCTGCTTTGTTTTCTCCACCAGCTCACCATCTTCCACAGCAAATGCTGGATATGAGACGACTGAAAGGACACTGGCATCGACTTCCTTAGATGTTGAAGCCCTCGGCAACATTGAATGGAGAATAGACTAAGTGGACAGAGAAATGTTCCTTCAGACTGCAGCATACAGGTGTATAAATATAATCACTCCTATCTGCAGCTTTACTAGCAATGGTACTCCAGCTCCCAGATGGTAAAGAGTCACAGTGCAGAGCCCCATTCCAGTCATAGGCATGTCAAAGTTTGAACTGAAATAGTTATATGAGAGATGGTGGCTATGGTTGCTGGGGGTAACCAAGGAACATGGTGCAATTCTGGGCAAAGAGAAGTGCTGTCCTAGCCATGACCCAAGCCATGAGGTTCAGATCCAAGTAGATTGGGACCGCTTCTGACACAGCTAAGGGACTTATTCTGTCCTGTGGAGCTCCGTGCCACAAACTACTGCTTGCTACTGCATGTGAATAAGCCCACCCTACATCAGATAGTGCATGGAAGCACCACTGTGAAAACAGGCCCTGTCTACCCACTGTTGCTTTGCTTGTGCCACAAGCTACACAGATGTCAGGCAGGTACTCCCCTGAGCATGCACCAGAAAGTGGCTACATGACTTTTTCAGCATTTGGTGCACACAGAGTGGGAATACAGAGAGAGAGAGAGAGAGAGAGAGAGAGAGAGAGAGAGAGAGAGAGTGTGAGTGTTTCCATGGCAGCCATTCAATGTGGTGTGAACATACTCTATTGGATCAACCAATAGATGGGTCAAAGCTGGGCTGCTCCCTGCAAACATCTTAACCATCCTGCGTTCTTTCACTGGGCAGCATATTCAAGCCTCCTTTACTTTTCTATGACTCCTCTGGATTTGGAAAGAGTATGAGTTGGAAGGGATCTCAGGAAGTCATCTAGTCCAACCCCCTAATTCAAAGATCATCTCCATTTAAGTGGCCTAGAGAAGTGTGAATCTACTCTTAAAAACTTCCAAGGCGGGAGATTCCATAACTTCTCTGGGTAGCCTGTTTCAACACTTGATGACCCTCACAGCTAGTTCCTCTAAGAAGCATAAGAGAAAAGTCCTGGTAGCTGAGCCAGTCCAGGAAGTGCCCTGCTGGCCAGTTCGAGTAGTACCCTCACCTGGCAATGCTGTACCTCATCTGAAAGGACGTGGATCACCGACTGGGGTCCTCCTTTTGCCCCAAAGAGGTCAAGTTCATCCAGGGCTTCGAGGGCTGCCTATGACCAGAGAAGGAAATGATAAAAGACAGAGCACATAAAGCCTGACTGCTGCATCACCGACTCAACGGATCAAGTACAATAGCTACAGTGTCTGGCACCAGGACACACTTCCCTGCCTTTGTGCAATAGCTGTGTGACAAGACTGAAAGAGGAGGTTACACATGAGCCACAGGGCTGGTGCTGGGCTCTCAGCTCCATTCCACAAGCCTTCGCTCACCAGTGCCCTTTTTTCATAGGTCTTACCAGAAATAGCCTCCAGTAACAGGGGGACTTTGAAATAAGACTGCCCAGAAGCCAAGGCTCTCCACTCGTTTAATAGGCTATAAACTGCTATATCGTCAGTAAGAGTGGTCAACATTATAAAACAGCATAATCCTACTTTACAGATAGGGAAACAGACAAAACACAGGGGTCAGCAAAGTGATATCCTAGCCCAAATCCCTCAAAGAGGCTGATAGGAGCTAACAAAGGTGGCACAAACTTGCAGGTGTTTTGTGCTGCAGCTCCTGAGTTACACAGAAGCTGCATGAAAGGGAGCAGTTAAAAAATAGAAGTCACTTTGACACCAACTTGCAAGGGGAAAGGCTTCTCTCCTCTTTAGGGATATACCAATAAAGATTTTTTGGGCTGATACCCATGGCCAATTATTAACGAGCCATATTGGCTGATACTGATCCAAATGAATTTATCTATACAATCACCTGGCTGGGGTCGTCTGACCTCGGCCCTCTTTCCTGCCAGGAGCAGGGGGTCAGACGTGATGATCCATTGGTTCCCTTCCTACTCTATAATCTATAAAATGCTGATATACAGACCGGCAGCTTGGAAGAGCAGCATCTAGCTGGTAAGTCTGCTGCAGGGAAGGGAAGGAGCATGGGGCAGCAGATCAGAGGCCCCTCACGGTGAGGGAAGGAGTGAGGTGGGGCAAGCGGGGCACAGCCAGGGCAGGGATGGGCATGGGTAGGGGGCAGTTCCCCACACTATGCACACCCTCAGAGGAGGCATGGTGGCCACATGCCACCTGGATCTGGCAAGGGAAGGCTGAGCCAGGGCTATGCTCAGGGCAGGCAGTGGTGATTCTGGGAGGGGGGAGACTACAGTGAATTCTGGGGTATCTGTAGCCCACCCCACAGCCCCCACTCCCAGCACTGCCCACCCTGAGCACTGCCCCAGCCCAACTCTCCACTCCCCTGGCCAGGAAGAACCTTGCACTGCCCCCATCCCCAGCCCACCTTTGCCCCATGCACACGTCCAAGAGGCACATGCCCTTCACACTTCCCTCGGGGGGGTGTGCACAATGGAGGGAGCTGTCCCCCCACAGTCCCCAGATGAGCCGCTCATGGCTCCATCTCACACCCCGCCCCACCCGGGTAGCACCTACCCCAGCCCCACTCCCTCCCTCACAGAGTGCCTCAATCTGCCCCCCACCTCACGTGCTCTCCTTCCCCTCCATCCCTTCCACCCAACAGACATACTGGCTGGACACTACTCTCCAAGCTGGTGGGCTGGGTGCATGCATGCTGCAGCTACATGCATGCACGTGGCATTTATTGGTGACACTATTGACCACATCAGCCAAAAAACAATGATTGCCAATAATGTCAATTTTCCTTTTATCAGTGCCAATACGATATGGACAAATGTACTGATGCACCTCTACTCCCCATAACTGAACCAGTTACATAAAGTGGTTATTTGGGGCAACAGAGTTATCTTGGCCCAATCAGCATAAATTACCAGGCCCTGATAGCCTAGGAGAAAATCTCCCCTTGTGCGATCTAGTTACAGATGGGCCAAACACCTTCTAGAGATTCAAGCTCTTACAAAGAGCTGCTGAGCCTGGCTAACAAGGCCAGTTGGTAACTGATGTCAAGTACAGGAACAAGTACAGAGACAGCTGCATCCAAGCTCAACAGTGAAGTCACTCCAGCACAGCTTGTCACCATATCCCAGGAGAAATTTAATTTCACTGTCAGTGAGGAACTCCTCCCTGTTCCTGCGCCATTCTTGCTCACCTTAGCCATGCCAACCGAACTCGCATTCAGCTCTGTGATTCCCTGGTTCGTCTTGTCTCCACGCTCCCATATCCCAAAGTCCTGTTACAAATTGAAAGACAACAGTGAGGCAGTAGTGCTCGTGACACCTAACAGGGAGATGCTAAACAGTAGGAGGCCACAGCAATTCACAAGGCAGAGCCATAGACCAGAACAGGAGGAGGAGAAAACAGCCCTTTGGTTCATGTTTACCTAACTGTAAACGACAGGGAACCTCTGTACTATGCAGCCACACACGGCAGAGAGAAGTAGCTTACAGGGTCCCCAACACAACACCTCTCCTACAAAGTTATGGAGCTGGGTCAAAGCTTACTGTAAATCTACAATCCTATTCAAAAACGGAATCTGTTTATTAAAAGCTGCCATGCTTACTGGAACAGTCGCCTTCACATGAGGCTGCTGTCCCAGCAGAGCCCTATAGGAACTTGCAGGCCTCCAGCCCTGGACATCTGGAGCCCAAATCAGACTTGCCAACTGTAGATTTCAGAAGGTAGGTTGCATTATAACCCCATTATATAACTGGGGACATAGAAGCAAAAACAGCAGCATGCCCAGTCACACACAACAAAATGAGTGGCAAAACCAGTCTTCCAACTCTGAGCTCCTGACAGTGCCCCATGCAGGGGACAACCTGCCTCTCCAAAGTCTGCTGAGTTCAGGTGATATGGCTAAGGGGCCCCACTGTGAGCATACAGCCTGGCCCAGTGCTTGTTTGAAGCACTGCCCCCCACCCCCAGCCACAACCAGCTTGGAAACTACTGAAAATCCCATTTGTGGTTTGCAAACTGTATAGACCTGGGTGAGGAGTTTAGGAGATTGACACAAGAACTGGAAAGTATCCCTAGCTCACGGCAAAAATGCATGTTCTGAGGACAAACAGGAAGCCTGAAAGTGCATTTGGGTTGCACCAAAATAGACCAAACTGTTCCAAAAAGCATGCATGATGTCAAGGGGTGACTGTGTGCGTCTTAGCAGTCAGCACACTTAGAACTAGCATCAGAGGGTGCTTGCCAATGGTCTGAACAGGCCACGTGTGCACACAACTGCAGCACAGAGAACTCCTCAGCTAGGTCTCCAAGGCCTGTTCTATTACCATTGATTTACTTTGGGCTCAAATGGCCAAGGATTGTGCTGCTAGAGAAGGAGGAGTGGAGCTCAGTCTGCATGGAGGGCCTGCATGGGACCTATGACTCCTTTGGTTCCTGGCACACAGGCAGTAGCAATCCTTTATGTCCTGCCACACACATAGCTGCTCAGCTCCTCCAGTTCTGGGTCACTGCAGTAGAAAAGCACAGGACATTTTCTGTTGGCCCTCTGCCAGGCACAGCTATAAGTTCTGCACAACAGCCAGAGAGCAGGTTTGGACTGTGGCAGCACAAGCCCTTAAGAGTGACCAATGCACTTTAAGTCATGCCATAAAAAACAATAACAAACTCACCCCTGCACAGATGGCCCAGAATCCAATCTAGAATTTCCCCTCCTACCACCTTTAACCTCCCCTGAAGGAAAACAGGGAGTGATCTTCACACTCAGCTGAGGATGGGTTGGGAAAGGGCTACTCACCGCAGTCTTGTAAGCTGCTTCAATGTAAAAGACAACATTCTGTATGAAATTGACTTCATCCAGGCTGTGGATTATGTGAAGTCCTGAAGAAGAGAGAGGAAAAACTATAAACTCCTGTAAGTTAAAGCTAGGCCATATAACCAACAAATGCACATTCACTATCCTTTTACCTTGATGAGACGCACACAAACTTTGAAGCCATCAGCTCGCTCCTAGCTAGAACTGTCAACAGCTGTCACTCATCTCCTGTCCATCCCATACCTTAGTGAGTCTTTCACATGAACCCACCCCATCCTTGTGTGCTCTCATGATCAGCTGACCACATATAATAAGAGACTAGGGAATCCCACTGAATGAAGTGAGGGTCCACTAGGATCTTACATGTAGATGGGTTTGGAACAGAGACTCTCTCTTACTGAGAGAAGGCCAATGGGGCTTCAACCTACTCAGACCCCTGGTGGGGGGTCAAAAGGGGGTTCATGTGATAATAATGGATGTAAAGTCATAAGCAGGGGGCATTCCTATGGCATTCCCCAGCCTTCTAGACCAAGAGAAAGAAGCAGAGCTCAGGCAACACGTTTCAGTCCCAGGTAAGTTACACACACATTCCAACACCTTAATAAAAGGTCAGACATCATACAAATTTGGCTAAACCTGTGTACATGGAATCTCTTGTATTAGCTTAAATCTGGTCCATGTACTACTTAACATTACTGTAGCTATACCTGCTAGTCCCAGCTTTCAGAAGTGAATGGGGAGTGTGAACTGGTTTTAAAAAGTAAAATGCCTTTCATCCTGGTGGAGATGACAACTTGAGGTCAGGAAATGGAGCCCTCCATCCCCAGAGGAGGTATAGATAGAAGCCGATTCCCTTCACCATCCCCTGTAAACATGCTTCAGCACAGACTCACAGAGCTCTGGCTTCTGTCACGTTGCATCCACTTATGCTAAGGCAAAATTTGAACCTATGCTGCCAGCAGCCACCAGATATGCTGTACTTATTATACATAACAGATTAGAGGCTGTAGGCACTTCACTATCTGTGTAAGAAAGCCCATGCACAGCTAAGTATGCTGATTCAACCTGTCAGCAACCAGACTGCACCATGAAGATGCACAGTAATGGCAGGATAAGCACTCTCTGAAGCAGAGTTATAACAGAGGCCTTTAGGATACATGGCATCACATCAGGACAGATCTGATTGTCTACCTCAGCCCCTGCAACCCTGTACTGATCTATACAGAGTAGAAATTGGCTGCAAGGAACAGAGGATGAATTCTCCACACAGGCTGAGCAACCTCCTGTGCAGTTCCTCCAGCATATATGGCCTAAAAGAGTCTCACTTTGGGGTTCTCTCTACCAGCAACAAGGCAACTGGTGGAGCTGCATAATGCTCAGTCCTAAACACCCTTCCCCGAAAGCTTTTAATACCCTATAATTCACGAACCCTCCCAAGCTCTCTGAGAGACTGGTCAGTATTATCATCCTCCTTTAACACATGGGGGGAACCGAGACACAAGGAAGTAGTCAGGTAACCAGATCTGCATAACATACTTCCAGCAAAGGCAACATCTGGTTCCAGATCTTCTGGTTTTTTGGTTCTGCTTTAACAACTAGTCCTTGTGTTACTCGGCTTGTAGGTAAACCCAGAAGCCAAATCACTGGTCAGTAATTTAACATTATGACCTGAGTGCAACACTGGGATTAGGAGTCTGGGTTTCCTTTTGAATTCTGCCACAGCCTTTCTGGGCAAATTGAGCAAACTGTATACCTCTCGGCTTGGATGCACAATAGATTTATGCTGTTTATGTCATTTATGTAATTAACATTGGTGCTGTACACAAGGGCTGCCTAACTCTTAAGCAGCTGGGGAACTTAGGAGCAGCACCAGCAGGGGCCACAAGGGTGCACCCCTACTGGTGCACCATATACACAGGCACCCAGCCATGGGCTCACCTACCATAGCATGCTGTGGGCTTCCCCAGCACTGCAGACTATGCCACAACATCTCCTGGGCCAGTGTAGAAAGTGTAAGTCTGGAAATGTCTGGCTAGTGCTGCAGATGGAGCAATGAGAGGAGTCACAGTCAGATGCTGAAGAGGCTACAAATTAACCCTTCATGGGCCAGGTCCCCAGCTGAGAAGCTCCAGTGTAAACCAACATAAATCGCACAGAATCCCAATGCAGACATGACCAGGAAAGCTGTTCAAGGTAGATGCTATTACAATGCCTTGTCATTTGGTGAAGGGGAGCAGGTAACAGTGCTTGCCTACAGCAAAGAGCTAACACAGAATAGCTCTAGACATGGGACACCTATACCAGTGTAAACATCCAGACTCTTCTAAGTTAGGCCAGTAGAGCTGTATATCATGCATCTATTCCTTCTTTAAGCTGCTTTCCACATCTGCAAAATGAGAATACTGATACTGACTCTCAGGGCTGAGTGAGGTTTAATTCACAAATATTAGAAGGTGCCACTGAAATTAGAATCATAGAAGTGCTCAGAAGTGTTACCTGAGGCTGTCATTTGTGCCAACATGAGCAGGTAAAGTGAGGTGGCATCTAATTGCAAATGACCCCACTGATCATCTCCAACCACAGTTGCGCAGGTGTGCGTGTTGTATTTAGCATGCAGGCTGTCCTTTGTACTCTGGCTGTATTTGAATGCCTCCACCTTGTCCATCTGGAGCAGGCCATTACAAAAGAAAAGTCCATTAGCTTCCATTCCACCCTGTCCAAGCTCCAGCAGCTGAGGGCAGGGTAGGAACAACAGAAATCTGTCACCATGTCACAGATCAACCCACCACACAGACCTAGAAGCAGGTTATGGAGACACTTCAAAATAAACAGATTCAAGTTACAGGGTTTCTTGGAAGTACTACCTGCAAGGAATTGCAGGGCTGGGAAATCAGCAGTAACCTCACACTACTGCTAGAACAGCACCACATCTACAGTCAGGGCAAGACAGGCCCTTGACCCCAGAGGTCCCATCGCAGGGTTTCACAAGTGCATAAATTAACATGAGGGGCATGGATAACTTGAAGGAGACCCAAATTCATCATGTAAAACAGGGAGAACATGAGTACATGCCTTAGCCCCGATACAGAAAAGACTGTTCTTTCCCACCCACTCATGACTCACTCCACATCAAGGTCCCAAGCACTGGGTATTAACTGTGGGGCCTGCTTGTGTTCTAGATTCCAGTGTCCCCAACCCACAAAGTGTAAACGCATTGGCTCCTTTATGCTGCTGTGACCATTAGGTTTAAAAGTCAACACAGCTAGGATGAAGGGAGGCATGGTGTATTTCCTGCAGGATGCAATGGCTACCAGTGAGACTGACATATGCCAGTCTCCAAACAGCCTAGTCAAGTCTCCCTCCCCCTACACAGCATGCACTGCTGTGGCACACACAGGGCAAACACTTGCACTTAAAACAATGCAGAAGGAAGGGGGAAGGGAACTATTGCCGTAATGTGTCCATCATGTTCCAAGAATGAGAAGGCCGGGGCAGGGCGGGGGCCTCTAGACTCTTCCAAAGTAGCTAAGAAACCAAGGAAGCAGCAGCCATCACTAGTGCTGGCATTTTCTGTGCATCTGGTTATGGCACAGCCCAGCTGGCAGTTATACTAAATGGAGCGGATCTAGAAAGTAGGGAGCAAGAGCACCCACTCCTCAGCTAGAAAAAGTAAAGACTGTACAGGACTGCTCCTGTCAGAGGCTGGCAACTGAAGCTACATGGGTCATGGGAAGCTGGAAAAAGCTGTCAGGCAGTGAAACAGAAATAGATGAATGGGGAAAGTCCACAGAAAGCCAGAGAAGAACAACAGAGATCAGGGACACAAAAAGCAGGAGAACTGACAGGAACAAGACATGATACATTTACACTTGATACATGGCTTCACAGCTTCATTGTGCAATTGCATGCCAATTCTAGGTGCAGCCATCATGCAGGTAATGGGGCAGTTTATGTTTCATAGTTTCACAGTTGGTAGGGTTGGAAGGGACCTGAGCAGATCATCAAGTCCGACTCCCTGCCATGGCATGAAAGAGTACCGGGGGTCAAACGATTCCGGCAGGTGTTCATCTAGCCTCCTCTTAAAGACTCCCAGGGTAGGAGTCAGCACCACTTCTCTAGGAAGTTGGTTCCATGGTGGAGCACTTTCACTGGCCAACTCAGAATCAAGGTACAATGCAGCTGCCTGGTGGCATCAGCAGCAGGAAACTTGGAAGCAGCTACAGTGGGAAGCAGGAAAGAGACATAATTATGTGAAGTCCCAAGGCCAGAGCTATTTCAAATGGCAAAGATTAGCCAGATGTACAGGAGAGGACACAGACACAAGTTCACTCCTCACAGTGATGGAAAGGATGAGAGAAAGCAAACACACCTGTACACAGTCCCACACATCCACCTCCTACTCCTCCATAGGGTCTGGCTGGGGGAGAGAAGAAAAATGGAAATGTTCCTGGAGGTGTCAGAGCAATGGTACCTTTTGGAATGGGAGGCCATTAGGTAATTCTCAATTAGCCCTGTTCCAGGTCATCAGGGCTGAGATTTTAATACCACAAGAGAGGGGAAATTGAATGGAATCCAGCAAGTTCTGTTCATGCTATATCAACCGAACAGGCATCACCATAATTCCCAGCTGGCACCACAGGGTGGAAGGGGAGAAAAGCTTTGGCTGCAGAGAGCTTTTGTGGGTTGGCTTCAGTATCAGACATACACACCTAAAAAGCAGTGGTCAGGATTCTGTGAACATTTGCAGTGTTCATACATGGGGCATAAGCCAAGCAAGACACGAGACAGCCTGATGGGGAAAGAGCTTGATGTGAAATAGCAGAGGGAAAGAGCACTAGCTTCATGACGGATAGAGCAGTCACTAACAAAACAAATTCTAGCTCAAGCCTATTTTAAGCCTTCTCTAATGGCCCACATCACTTTTAATTTAAGTGGAGAAAGCCTGTGCCACAACTTTTTCCAGCACTTCTCTGCTGCCAGCTCCTGACTCAGTTCACGCATTGAAAAGGAGATGTTCAGATCTGCAGAAGGGGGTGGCAGGAGACGGGACATGCCCCTGGTACTGTACCTGTCTCATCATACACTGCAGCAGGCCCCGCATCAGTTTCACCACACTCTACAGAGGAATGAAACAAACAGATCTGTTAATTACATTTGGCTGGAGGGAGGGAGACCTGACTCAGCAATAGCAGCTGGTCTGTGACCTTTCCAGCTCCCCCCAACCTGTAACTGGACCCACGGCTCTCATCCACTGTGGCATTTACTTTCTGGGCAAGCAGTGGAGGGGAGCTGCTGGGGCACAGTATTCTGTGAAGGATAAGATGCTGCAGAACCCAAACACAGCACTGAGCAGTCCTAATTATTAGAGGTGCACAGATACATAGGTCTGATATTGGATCAGCACCAATATAAAGAAAATTAAATGCATCAGAAATTGGTCTGACAGTGGCTGATAATCTGGCCAATAAATGCCTGTGCATGAGGCCAGCTGCAGCACATAAGCAGCAAGGAGATCTGCATGCTGATAAGTCTGTTGTGGTGGAAGAGAAGGGGCAAATCAAGGCCCCTGAAATGACGAAGAGAATGGGGCTGAGGTGAGGGGCTGGGGCAGGTGCTGCCCAGCCACTAGACAGAGCTGTGCTCATCTGGGAGGTACGGGGGGGGGAAGCTCCTGCAGCTGCACACACCCTGGGAGGGCACGGGGACACATGTGCTCCCAGATCTGTGTGGGGTACAGGTGAGGTAGGCTGCAACCAGGGCCAAGCTAGTCTCGATGTGGGTTGGGGCAGAGGGGTGGTGTTGTTGGACTGGGGCTGCACTCAGGACAGGCAGCAGCACTGGAAGGGGGGGCTATGGTAAATTCTGGGGTACCCCCCGCAGCCCCTCTCCCAGTGCCGCCAACACCCACCCCAACCTCCACAGAGAAAAGCCTGGCACAGCCCTGGCCCCAGCTTCAGCCTGCAGCTCCAGCCCACCCCGCCCCATGCAGATCTGTGGGGCATGCACCCCCCCGACCCATGCCCTCCTGGGGTGTGCACAACAGCAGGAGCCACCACCCCTCCTTGCACCCCCTGGACAAGCCATGGCTCTGCCCCACCCCAGCCAGGCAATGCCTGCCCCAGCCCTAGCTCTACATCTTCCTCACCACAGGGACCTTGATCTTCCTCTACCATACCCCTTCCCTTCCACCATAACAGACTTACCACCTGCATCCATGCTGTACTGGAAATCGGATGGGCTGATATGCCTCCTTAAAAACTGTCTATCAGTATCGGCCCCCAAAATCTCTGTCAGTGCACCGCTACTAATTATCACATCCCATATCTGTCTACTATTGGGATGCTAAGCACAATTGTGTGGCTGTAAATTCAGATGACTAGTAGCTGAATGGTGGTGGAACTGCAGTGAATTCCATGCTTCTCTGGTACTGCATTGCTTTGGAATAGGATCATGAATGTCCATGGGGCAAGTATTTCTATGTAGAGCAGGCACCAGCCTCAAAGTTATCACCTAGGGATTTGGGTGCAGATTTTAGTTTGGCCCATGAGGGAAATAGACCAGTTGAAGGTTGCATCTAGATTCAAATTCCCCAATGTGCGCAGGGTGCCAACCTAGGGGCAAAGAGGGTTCAGTTCAGCCCACTCAGCATCCAAACTACTCAAGCCCAAACACTCCAAGTCCTACTTTCTGGGCACCTCCTAAGCAATTCCCCACTCAGAACAATCTCACTCCTGTCAGATCATACCAGCTCCTTCCCTCGGCTCACAACCCCCATGCCACACCTGTCAGCTGCTACACATGCCATTCAGGATGTATTAGCCCTATCCTGCAGGTATCTCCAGTTCTGGCTGATGCTCTGCTTCTTTGCCTCACTGAGGCCCTCAAGGACAACCCCCTCTTCTGAGACACCCACTAGGAGTGAATAAACCGAGCAGCAGAACAGAACCTCTCTCTGCACATGGCGTTTCAACCACCATGTCACTCACACCTTTGCCAATGCATTTAACAATGGCTTGTCTCCCTTATATAACACTCAAGTTTACTTACCAGCTTATACTCCCACATGGCATCTCAGGGATTTCTGAACTTTGTATTAATTGCCCATTTCTTGCTGGAAGCATTCTAGCCATGTATTTTTAATGCAAGCATCATTACAGCACAGGAGTTACAGTGCCACCAGTGACAATATCCTGGTACCTGCCATCTCTTTTGCACCAGGTTGGTCTAACTGATGAAAGACCTAGGCCAATGCATGATCAGGAAGTGGTAATCACTGTCAGGTTCCCATAAACTCCACGCTGTGGCGGGCTGAGCTGAGCTGATGTGCAAGCAAAAATCAGGTTGACAATCCATCAAATCAGGTGGAGCAACAGTGACAGGAACATGGGCTGCCACAATTCCCCCCCAGACTATGATGCCCCTTAGAAATGTTCAAAAACTTAATCCGATTTCCTGCCCTTCCCAGCCTCCCCCCGTTCCAGGTTCATCCTGACGTGGGTTTCATCTGCAGTCAATGGTCCGTCTGCAAAGAGGAACAACCCTTGCTCTAAAGTATCTGAGTCACCTAAAAGTCTTCAGACTTCTGCATTCACAATTCAAGTCCAGGTTCTCTTGTCATCTCATTCTAGTGAGCTTTGCTGTGGAAACTTCCAGATGCTTTGGAATGGTTTAGACCAATTTTCCAGGTAGTTTCAGGTCAGAGAGCGGTTCTTTTGAGTGCCCAGCTTTCCTATCTGGGACTTTCAGCTCCCATTGCCTTCAAGAGCACCATGGCACCTTTCTCCAGTTCCATTAAGTATTTCCACAGCAGTTCTGAATGACAATAAAACTTAGCTTAAAAAGAAGGCCTTGATAAACTTCTCATTGGGCGACAAGCTACCCTGCAAACTGCTACAGAGCAAGCATGTGAGGATATGAAATCCTCAGCCAGCCCAACTTTGCATGCCACAGCCGTTATCCCAGGAAAACTGCGTTGTTGTATGTATAGTTGCATCTGCACTAGAGGTTGTTTGCAAGTACAGTACACTGGTATTCCTATTCTGGCGAAGAGCTCCTAGCAGGGACATGAAGACACTTCTGCGGTCTCCAATATCATGGGATGCGGTGTGGATCTCCCCTCACCACATCCTGAGTGGCAGGGGGTGCCATTTATCCTCACAAGGACCTGAGGTACAGAGAGATTGAAGTGACACGCCAAAGGACAGAGAGAGTCTATGGTATAGCAGAGAAGTGAACCCCAATCTCCTGCAACCAAGGCTAGTGCCTTGTGCCATCCTTTTTTCCTACTGCCAAAGAAGGCACCAGGAAATACAGCCTGGAGCTTTAATGATTGCTCTGCTTGCCCCCCCTCAGTGCGGTTTGCTTGCATTATTTCAAGGGGAAGGATGAATGGCAAGTCTGATGGCAAGTCTGCACCTCTCCAGGCACTAGCAGTCTACTGGTTGTTCATCCCAAGATGTCAATCTCTTCCATAGCGGTGAGACCAGCCCTGCATGTTTAAGGTCAGACCCTTTGGGGGTTTGTCTGATGTTATCCCTACAAGCAAGGCCCTACAGCCCAAATGAATCCTGCATAACACCCCAGAGAGAATGAGGGAGGACTGCAGCAGTTTCAGAATAATCATAATAACAAAGCACAGAATCAAACATGAATGATGTACATATTCTGAACAGAACGTCTTCTCCAGTTGCATTGCTGAGTTTTCCCTCAGTCATCACCATGGCATCCAGGACAGCTTGTGGTACTGAATACCAAATTTGCTCCTCCTACATACTCACTTAAAAGCAGATTTCTCTATCAAAACTTTCCAGCTAGAAACTGCTGAGAAGGAAGGGAAATAACTTAGTGGTTCCCAAAAAAAAAAAAAACTTGAGGAGGCTGTGGCACAACTATGTCAGACACAATGCTTCTCACAAAGTGGAGAACAGTATTGTTAGCTCTGGGGCCTAATGGTGACAAACACCTCAGGGAAGGGAGCTGGAGGAGTTTACTTCATGGCATGAAAGTGCTTCAGGCTCTCTGCAGATTCAGTCTTCACTGTATTTACTGTTACCCCCAGCTCTTGAGGTTAAAAGCACTAGAAACAATCTTTAACACAAAACATCAGAACTGTGACCCTGGAGCACTGTTTTATGGAAAAAGATCAATACCACAGCAAATTGTCCTGATGCCAATTGGCCCTGCTTAAGAGAAGAGAGTTTAGTATAGTTTGCTCTAAACCATACAGACTGGAGTCAAGTTCATGGTTCAAGCAGTGCAAGCACCATACAAGTTAGGATGCATGGGATATTAGGAGTTTTTTCAAGGCCTGCCTCCCCTGGTCTCTCTCAGTACCTGCTCCAACTCATAAGCCTTTGCCTTGTCCTCGTCGCGGTCTGCATTTTTACGATATGCCAGGCCCAGTCCCCATACTGCCAGGATGCTGTAGACATTGTCTCGGACCCAGGCGTCTTTATGATCGGTGCTGGCTGGAAGTAATCCTGTCACTGGATCCTGTAGCAGTAGACAAAAGAATTATACAGGACCTCAGCTTTGAGCAGGGACCAGTTTGGCAATATCCTTTATGACCAACAGTATAATTTTGAGAAATGTTAGACAAACTTTCAGATAACAAGGGCCTTGCTTACGACTGGGAAAAGTAGCAGCTACAAGATGGCTTATACACAATAGCTTGTGTGTAACTCCATATGTAAAGGAAAAACAGTTATTTAAAAGGAATAAAGGAGAGCTATAAAATATAAGCAAGGAAACATTATGAGGAGCAGCTTCAAACCAAGAGATCACCAACAGAGATTTTGGGGGCCGATACAGATAGCCCATTTTTAAGGAGGCATATCAGCCGATTCCAATCCAATTTCTGATACAGCTTGGAGAGCTGAATGCAGCTGGTAAGTCCACTGCGGTAGAAGGGGAGGGAAGGCGAATGGGGGGCAGATCAACACCCCCTGTGGTGAGCGAGGGGGCAAGGACAGAGGCAGGTGCTGCCCAGCCAGGGTGGGGGGTAAGAGAGCCACAGCTTTGGGGGAGGGGGGGGTGGCCATGTGCCCCCGGATACATGCGGAGCAGGACAGAGCAGAGCAGGCTGCAATTGGGGCTAGTCCAGGCTCTTCTTGACCAGGGCTCGGCTCAGGGTGGGAGCTATAGAGGGGGCTGTAGCCACCCCAAATTTCACCATAGCCCCACTCCTAGCGCCAATACCCACCTGGTGCAGCCCCAGATCTTCCTGGCACATAGGAGGAGGCGCGGCTGGAGCCAGGGCTGCACCAGGTGGGTGGCATCACTGGCACTGGGAGCAAGATTATGGCGAAATCTGGGATGGCTGCAACAGCCTCCCCAAGCCCAGCCCCTGCTGATAAGAGCCTAGCGCAGCCCTGGCTCCAGCTCATCCCACAGCTGCAGCCCACCCCGCACAGATACGGGCGGCACCCCCTCCCCATGCCCCCCCTAGATGCAAGCAGTGATGGGAGTCACCCCCACAACCACAAGCCATGGCTCCGCCCCATGCCCTCTCCACCCCGGCTGGGCAGAGCCTGCCCCTGCCCCCTCACTCACCATGAGGGGCGTTGATCTACCCTACCCACGCTCTTTCCCTCCCCTCTCCACTGCCACCACAGACTTCCCAGCTGCACATAGCTCTCCACGCTTCCGAGCTGTGCTCTTCACTGTGCAAGTACTGTGTTGCAGCTTCATGCAAACACAAGCATTTATTGACCAAATTGTCAGCTGCATCAGGGTGATTTCCAATACGGCCAATTTTCTGTATATCAGACCAACATATGGGTGCACCTCTAAAGAGAAGCACAGTAAAATAGATACTCTAATTATGGGGAATAGCAAGACCACAGCCTTGGAAGAAATACAGACTTTGAATGATGTAATCAGGTCATGAACTAAAAGGAACTAGAGACAGATAACAGAAGGAATAAAACCCCTTGGTGTTCTAAGTCAAGCTAGCCAGCAAATCCCTCTGTCTAAACTATGTATTTGTCTGGATCCATTAGCCTGGTAATGGTTCAATCTTCTGGCATCCCATTTTACTGTAACAGCTCTTCACCCTAGGAGCCCCTCTGTCAGTGCAGGACAATGTGAGCATCCCCATTTTACCATAAGAAAATTGAGACACAGAGACACCAGTGTCTAAGGTCCACAAAGGCAACTACACATCCAAATACCCTTGAGGGTCTAAGCTGAAATGACTTGTCATGGTCACCCAGAAGCCTGTGGTAGAAAGTGACCCTGGATTTCCCACATCCCAGACTGGTGCCCCTTGCAGGCTGGAACTCCAACATCCTGCACGGGAAAAGCCGTGGTTTCCCAAGTTTCTCTCTTTTGAAAGAGAATCCATTTTTTAAAGTTTGTTCATGACCCTTTCATACATTGTTGCGACTCATTTTTGGGTCATGACCCACAGGTTGAGAATCAATGGCCTAGATGACCTCCAGATATCCCTTTGCTTTTCTTCAAGTCCTTCTCTCATAAGCTCCAGGTACCCCTCACAGCCCCTCTCTGTTCAGTACGCCTAAGGGTGGAAGGCTCCTAAGGATGATTGACCGCTTTACAAGAACAGACTTCAACACTCTGCGTGGAGTCCAGGCAGAAGTACTGCTCACCCAAGAGGACAGCAAATATAGAAAGTAGTCACGTGGGCACTGCAGCAGTGTGACAGCCTGGGGACTTGCAACCACCACAGCTGACATGTAATCAAAACCCACTGCATTTCTGCAAAGCTTCTTCCGAGCTCCTTCCCTCCTTCCTGCCCCCCAACCCCGAGTGAGGATCTCAATTCACCCTGGCCAGGTTCTAAATTCACTTTCACTGGATTAGTTGCTTCAGTGAAACAAATGCCAATTGTCTGGAACTACTTTCAAAGAAATGTCATGAAGGCCTCTACTGGGGCCCAAGGGCTTAAGAAAAGCTGTCCTAGGGCCATGGCTTTGACAGCTGTCCCAAAGCAAGAAAAGGCTTAAAACAATGAGATGCTTTTGCTTTTCTGTGGTGAAAATGTCTCCCATACCCCCCATTCACCATTACTTATTTCCTATGGCACTTCCAAAGCCCCAGGCAAAGGCAGAATCCAGATAACCGGGAACTCTTGAGAGAGATTATGCCCCCACCCTTCATTGTACATTTCCTAAAATGCCATGTCCGTTTGCTTGCTTCTCTCACACATGCCTGAGGAGAGGTAAATTTTTCAGTGCCATCCTGCTGGCGAGTCTTTGGGAATGTGGAACATTGAGGAACTTCTACTCATCAGGGATCTGAAACGGGACACTTTGTTCCCAGGCCTGGCAGCTGGTCTTGAGATTCAGCTGAACAGTCTCTGTATCTCAGAGGATTAAATACTTAAGAGTAGTAGACTGCAACACAGCAGGGAGCTGAGAAACAGGAAAGCTAGATGGTTTCCATATTAAAACTGCATGCAGACATGTATGTTATGGCAGTTACCCATGGAGCTGCGTCCTTAACAACCACTTACACCAAACTCCCCAGGCACTAGACACCAACCTTTTTTTTTTTAAAAAAAAAAAAAAAAACAAAACAGGTGAGAACAACATGCCCAGTCCCAGAAACAATGGCCTGGTACAAAAGATAGCCCCCACTAATAAGTTAAGAAAAGGAAGCACTGTGACTCTTAACATGGACAAAGCAGCCAGGGAGCTGTTTGACTCCTACTCCACATATCATAAAGCTTCCTGGCTGATAGTGGCATCTCCATTGCCTGAGGCTGGGTTTCCCCCAACCTCAACATTTTGGATCTTCTCTCAGGAACAACACCAAGGCTTGCTCTTACTCAGTCCTCAACTAATCAGCTCTGAGGCATAAATCAGCAGAACTTCCAAACTACCCAGGGGATTTGTTTCCTGACTTGCTGATAAAGGCAGGTAGTTTTTGTTCGTTTGTTTTTTGTTGGGGGGGGGGGTGGGGAAGGGCTGTTTTTTGTAATATTCACTTGACATGCTACTTTTCCAAGTGCTTTGCAAATTTGGGATGACAATGGGATGATATTACAATGGACTAGATTACCCCTGAGGTTCCTTCTAGCTCTGTGATTATAGTCATCCCATATTACAGAGCAATATATGGTGAGACAAAAGAAGAAACTTATCGCTGAAGACAACATTAAAAAAAAAAGCAGCACAGTCTAAGCACTAACTTTTAAAGATGTAATTTGCAGAGAACAACATGGACTTCAGATAAATAAGGGAAAGGAAGAGTACAAAGTCGTCTTGCCCTTGTTGACCTTCTCAGCATCAGCTAGTAGCTTATTCCTAAAGTGGCTTTACAGAAACCCCTCAGAATATAGGTTTAGCCATAGAATTCTTCTTGTTCTAAGATACTGGGAAGACACACCCTCATTTTACATGTATACATACTCCATCTATAAAAAGAAAAAAATCCATATGATTTTATTCCTGAGAATTAGCCATGTTTCTGCTCTGATCAATAGTTTTGACTGCATGCTCTCTACAGCAACATGCTCATTGACAGGCAGTCAGTGCTGGCTCAGCTATCTGGATTTAAACAAAAAAAATCCTGGCCCCTTAAAGAAAACCCTGTGGTAGGGAAGATTACTCAAGATATAACCAGATACCAGCCAGGGTACAATTACAGCGAGAATGCAGAACGGTCACCTGATTTGGCAGGGACTGGAAACAGCACGGAAGAGTCCCAGAGAGTCAACACAGTGGGTTGAACACAGAGCTATCAGCAGGTTGCTGCTGATTTTAATTTGTTCTCACTCAGAGAAAAAGGCAGCACTAGTGATCAGGACTCAATGCATGAATGGTGTAGAATCAATGACTTTCTGAATAACTTTTGAAGGAAGTCACTTTGTCAGAACAAGGTGCCCAAATCCAAAGGACAGACAATCGTTGAAACTTCTGCCTACCCCTTTCAGTGCTGAAGTCTTCCCCAGTAAACACCCCCAAGCAGGCATTGCTTCACCACGTGTCCACAGCTGCTTTAACCTTGATAGCATGAAGCAGCTCAGTGCATGAAGCAGCCTCATAATCAAATCCAACCAGGATCCTCAAATGAAGCATTTCTCTGCTCAGCTCCCATGAAACCTGACCTGGCAGACTACTCAAAGCACACACCAGCAGGACCAGAGGCCATGCAAAACAACAGCTGCTTTCATTTAGAAACACAGCTAGAGGAGAGGAGCTCCCACACACCAAAGCCCCAGGATCAGAGCATTTCTTGACAGGGTAGAAGATGCAGGTTCAATTTCCTTCCCAGTATGAAGGAGGGCAAACCCACAGCTTCCACCAAGTGACCAGCTCTTCTGGTGAGGACAACCATGTTCCTCTGTGGAAACTGTTGTCTTCTGCTAAGTGACATTATAGATGAATTGGGTCAGGAAGAGGGAGAGAAAGTGAACAACCCAATACGCTAGTAGTTAGGGCACATGCCCAGCTACAGGTAAGGCACAGAAGGAACTGAAATTGGGTACTGCATGCAGTGGACCAGTGCCTTAACCACAAGGAAAGAGCGTAAAGGTTTCCCTCTTACTTGTGCCAAAATGGAGGGGTGACCCCTGCTCACATTTCAATTGAAAGGCCACAGGCACTCAGGTCCAGGAGCAGGCTCTGGGCTTTGAATCCCAAGTGGGTATAGATATATATCTCTCTGCAGCCAACAGTCAGGTGCTTACACAGCTAAGGGGCAGGAGTTCAGATACACTCCTCTCCAGTATTCTTTACAGAATAGCTTAGACAGCTCCCTACTCAGCACATAGCCCATCATCCAATTCTGCATGGCTGACTCCGCCACATACTATACAGCAGGCCAAGACATCCAAATGGGGCTGTAGATTCCACTCCAGCAGCCAGACACCCAATTCCCTTTGTGACTCTAGCTCTTGATCTCTCTCTGCCTCAGGCCCCATCTCTGTGGTGGAGTCAATAACCTCCCTGTGAACTAGAGCAGTATTTCTCAACCTGCGGGTCGCAGCCAAAAAGCGGGTCACAAGAATATATGAAAGGGTTGTGAACAAGCTTGGCTGGTCAACCAAGATGAACCTTGGTGGTCAACCTGGCTCCACGTATAGCATCTAGAAGATCAGAGAGGGGACAGCAGAGCAGGAGACTGGGCAGAAGAAGGGGATTGCAGTGCCAATCAGGGAGGGTACTAGATTAATTTTTGGTGTGCCTACCTAAAAGGTTGGCCCTCGCTGTGTACCTCATTTTGCCCCTTAGTCTCTCTGATTTTGGTAAGTCAGCGTGAGACCTTAAACAGCTTCCAAAATTCCTGGGTACATCACGGTCCCTAGCATTGCCCTACCTCAGTGGTTCTCAGCCTTTTTTGTACCAAGACCCATTTGTAAACATGAATGGCCAGTCCCGACCCAGTGCCCCTTACTCCTGACCCACTGTGCCCAGACCCCCAGTGTGTGGACAGGGGAGACTGTTGTCATATTAAATGAAATAGTTTGAATGCTTATAATAGTTGCCCATTAGCCAGTTTAGGAAGACAAGATTCATCTTCTTATCTAGGCCATTGTTTTGGTCTACTTGCGGAAGGTCCTGACTTTGCTCAGTCTTAACTCTTGAATTTTATCTTTAGAGACATTTAACAAAGTTAACATAAAAATGACCCTTAAGCAAACATCCCACATTCTGAGAAATCAAATCCTAGGAGCCTTTTAAAAGATTGGAAAGAAAGGAAATTCCTCAAAGTAATTCAAATGATCAACAAAAGAAACTAATTACCAAGCAAAAGAATCTGTTAAAAAAGATCCGAGCCCAAATTTGGGAGTAGTGACAGGTTTGGGTAGGAGGGGCCCAAGACAGTAACTCACTCAATAAAAACTGTAACCTACTGTTCCAATTCAGAGGTAACCTCACTTGCAGAACAACAAAGGAAGAACCACAAGTGTAAGCCGGATCAGACTGATCACCTGAACCACTCTCTCCGTGAACACAAATCTCTTAGTTCACGCCGAAGCTGCAGAGCGCCCAAAAGGGACTGAAGAAAGGAAACTTAGTCCTATTAGTATTGAGGCCAGCCCATTGAACTGTATTGCTGAGGTGAGCCCATTGAACTGTTCTACTGAGGCCAACCTGATTCAAATTTAACTTTTAGTTGTAATTGTAATTGTTTTAAAGAAGTGCATTTGGAGCATTGTTTCTGATATATGTAGTTATTGTGTTCTTAATGTTTGTGGTATTTCTTAAAGCTAAAGTAGTGTTATATGTGTAGCAAAGAATTTTAAAATAAAATTGTGTCATATGAATTAAGTGTGTAATCATTGTGAAATCGTGCAATCAACTAAATACTCTCCCAGCCAGTGTATCAAATGAATCAGTAAGTTGTGTGGGATTTTCTCTATTCCATAACCCCCTAGAGACAGTTGTGTGCGGGGTATGGGGGGGAACTTCAGCAGCCCCTCACAGGTTGGAACTCCGCCAGCCTTCAAGGGAAAAGCCACAGTATCTCACATTTTTCTCCTTCCCTCCTTTAAAGGTTGCAAACAAACTTAAAAAATGGATTCTCCTTCAAAGAAGAAATGTGGGCTACCGGGGCTTTTCCCTTGCAGGCTGGCCATTGATGTTTGGCCTGATTGGGCAGAGGAAGGGGACTGCAGTGCCAATCTCCTGCTCTGCCTTCTGATGTTGTCCCCTCTCTGATCATCTAGATGCTATCGATGGAGCCAGGTTGACCACCAAAGTACATTAAAATAGAGCAGGGGTGTCAAAGATGTGGCCTGCAGAGCCATGGGGTCTGGCGAGTTTGATTACCCCTGTAATAGTTTATAGAAATACATCAGAAGAGAAGACGGAGGAAAATATGGTCCCTTTTCTTACTGAGGAAAAGAAAATGAGCAACAACTGACTGAAAGACAACTTTCAGTAGCTTTTTTGTTTCAGTTGTCTTCATAAAAGAGGTTAATTGCAACCAGATACTTAAGGTTGTTGAAGTAACAAGGGAGTAGGAGTACAGGCTTGGATAAAAGGAGAGGTTAAACAATATAGATAAGATCAAGGACATCCTGTCACATTTTTAGCTTCTCTCATTCCTGCTTTCCAGTGATCTCCAACTAGTCCCTTTTTCACAGGCTGCCTTTTTCATCTTGTGTTTCATCTCTGTTCTCTCTCTCTGACTTTGTTCCCCCTGCTCTCTTCCTCCTCCCTTCTCTGCATTTCCTTTTGTCTTGCTTATCTCTTCCTATTTACATTTTCACTGACATCCTTCCACAATTTTAACTTTTCTCATTCCTTGGAGTCTCAGACCAGTAGAGACTCCCTATGCCTGGCAAAAGGTAACTTTGCCCAAAAGCTTATTAAGAACTTTTTGCCAACTACTCAGTTGGTCTAATAAAAGATATCACATCTATCCAAAGAACCTTGCCTGCCTATGTCCTTAGACCAACATGGCTACAACCAAAAACCTAGACAAGATCAAGGCAGACAAGGTTCCTTGTGTGAACCACCCCTACACAAGATCAATGCATTCAAATCAGCAGGCCCTGAGGAACTTCACCTAGAAGAACCTAAGAAATCTAGCTAAAGTAAGCTCTGAATCATCAGTGATTATCTGAGAATTGGGAAAATTGGAAGACTAGAGAAGAGTAAACATAGAACCTAGCTTTAAAAACAAGAGGAAAAAAGAATTATAGATCAATCTAACTTCAATACTCAGAAAACATCTGCTATAAGAGGTACTGTTTAATTTGCAACCACCCGGATGATAATAAGGATCTATTAAAAAGACAACAAGGATTTGTCAAGAATAAAGTGTCCAATTAACTTTGTTTCCTTTGAGAGGATAACTGGCTAGAAAGAGGAAAATATTAGATGCAATGTATTGACTTCAACAAGGTTTTGACACTGTCTGATTACATCAGCATATAGAAACTTGAGAACCGTAATCTAGAGCAGTGGTTTTCAAACGCTGTATGTCACATGCCCCTTTTAATTTTTTATGTTGTAGTGTACCCCTACAATTCTGTGTTATGGGGAATAAAAAGACATTTTATAGCACTACAACCATACTATAACTTCTCCAACAGCCTCAGGAATACTGTGGAGTTATTGGCCATTTTCACTTCCTTTTCGTACAGTTCTATTTGCCTTTTACATTCCAGTTTCTCATTCCTTCTTACCACACACCCATTAGACCCTGGCTGTATGTCCCCAGTGGTATATGTGTCCCAAGTTGAGAAACACTGTTCTAAATGAAACCCCCATCATGGAAGCAAACAACTAGTTGAAAAGATGCATCCAAATAAGTAGTTATCCATGGCTTACTGTCAAGCTAGGAAGGCACGTGAAGTGCAGGAGTGCTCCCTCACATGGATTGGGACTGAGGCTGGGCCCAGAACTACTCAGTACTCTCACTGAAGACCTGGGTAACGGAGTTAAGAGAACAGCTCCAGAAGTCTGTGGCTGCCCAGCAAGGATGGATGGCAAGCCCTGAAGACGGGACTGGAATTCAAACCACTGTCAACAGAGACATGAACAAGACTGTGTTGAACAAAGACAAAAAAAAA
>JAGPOW010000335.1:778874-791066 GCA_030014935.1 Caiman crocodilus | reverse complement strand
ACTGCTCCCAGGACAGTCTGCTCCAGTCCTGAGCTATCCTCATTCACCCCCTCCAGCCCTGTACAACCAAACCAGACTCACCTGTCGGGAGGTAAGTAGCAGCAGCACTATACAGATAAGCAGCAGCATCCTAGTGCCAGTGCTCCACAGCATGATTACACTAACCATGGCACTTCTCCTCACAGCTGGGGGAAGGAGGCAAGCACGCTGATCTGATGCCTGTCTGGACTCCTGGGTGCCTCTTCCAATTCCCTGGTCTTGTTTGGCACTGTCCCTCCTGTGTCACAACTTGCAATCAAACATCTGAGGTGCTGCTGTTTGCTGTCCCCTCAACTCAGCTTTTTATCTAGCTCCCCACCCCACCCCGCTCCATCCCCTCCTCCTATGGCTAAATCCACAGGGCTCCAGCCTGGGCAACAGTCAGCTCCTCCCCATCCAGAGAGCTGAGCAGCCAGCCTGAGGCATGGACAGCAGATTGATCAGGGGAGACTTGCTCCACAGAGCACAACCTGAGAGTTTCTAGGCTTCACACTGCCAGGCATCCCCACCTCAAAGCTTTTCTCTCCTCAGCCCCTGGCCTGGTTGGAGCAGGAGAACACTGCCCAAATAGCTACAGCAGGATAAGGTGCTGCTGCTGAGATGCAGTGAGCTCTGAGCATTGGTCTGGAACTCCAGCCATCTGGGCTGTATGCTGGCTCTTCCACTGCCCTGCTGGGTGAACTCAGGCAAGTCTCTTCACTGCCCTTTGCCTCAGCTTCCCCTGTCACTTTGTGCCTGCCTTGTCTTCTCGGACTCTGAGCCCTTTCGGGCAGGGACTGTAGCTCCCTAGACGTGCATGAGCAACATTTGGTGCAGTGGGACAGGACCCACTGAGGGCCACTGTTATACTCATAAGAACTGGGGACCTAGTGAAAGTAGGTGAGCAATTGTATAGCTCTGGCAAACAAGGAATTAACCTTAGCTAGGCTCCTTCTTACATTACCTTGGTGCTAAGTGGGGCAGAATGGGGTTCTTCTGTAGCCAGCATCTGGGCATAGATGCCGAGGCCACTATGATCATTCACCTTCAGGTCCTGTGTACCCAGGCCAGAGGCCAACCCCCAGCTAGTTTTGACCCAGTCATCTCCCGGATAAACCAGTGGAAGGCTTGAGGACAAGAGGGAGGGGAGGGGGCACAGCTGCCAGTGCTCTGGTGGCTTGAATCAGAAGTCTTTCTTGGATGACAAAGTCTGGCATTGCTATACTCAGTGCCCCAGAACAGCTGCAACTCTGCTAACCTCAGTGTGGGGATGGCCAGCTGTGGTCTGAACTGGCATTGACAGGAGCTACACCTTCTCTGGCAGCCCACTTGGGGGCTCTGCTGCTGCCCAAGCCATTCTGGTGACTGAAGAATGTGGCTGGGGGGAGGTCATTGACCCAGACATTGACCCGTGCCAGCATGGACCCTCAGTGTTATATGCTGCTTCATCACATGATGCTGGGTCAAGAAATAGTATCCCAAAGCCTTGTTTCTTTTCCTGCTTAATGCCTGTCCTTCCCTAAACATAACTCAGTGCCACAGTGGGGCTGCTGGCTAGGCAGCAGGAACACCAGGGCATACCTTAGATTGTTTTTGTGACTTATCCCAAGAGTCCATGGTGCCTGGTCAATTCCTGGAATCTCATCTTCAGTCAAAGCTGGTAGGAAATAGCTCCAAGTTGACAAAATGCTGCAGGCACCTACCGGTCCCCTAGCTACTTGGCCATCCCCCTGGGGGCATTTGGCACCTCCAGTCAAATTCCTGGGGCTCCTGACACCAAAGCCCAGGACCTCACCAAACCTGTATGATTCCCTGCACCACCCTGGCCTCCTCCAGTAGCAGTGGTAGAAGGGTTCCTGGGGGTGGGATTTTATGCTCTATTTCATTTAGGAAAACACCAAATGGGACAGTGCACACCACAAGGTGGGATTGACTGGAAATTTCTTCCCATGAAAAACATTACAGACCACTTCTAGTTCAGAACTGGAGCAACACGCTTGGGGCAAGTGTCAGGATAGAGCCATTGAAGAACTTCCCTTGATGTTGACAGGCTCTGTTCCCGCAGGAGAAGTGTGCAGCTTGCCAGCTCAGCTCTGACTCCCTCCTTTGCCTCTGCTCTTCCCCCAGTCACTGGCCTTGTTCAGGCAGACATCTGCTGTCCTGAGTGGGAGGCAACCCCTTGGATCTTTGCATGGGAACAAGTTGGGGGCCATAATCCACTGCTATGCAAGGGTTCACCTGGAGTAACTGGTCTGGGGACAATGGAGGTGTTCTGGATTTGTCACTGAGAGCAGAAATTGGCCCTGAGACCTAAAGTTCCCTCCCCCTACTTTACTTGAGGGTGTTGACACTCAGGGAAGTCTCCTGGCCCCTGTACTCAATGAAGCATTCTCATCCATCATAGATCCCTATGGGCAGTGCTGTGTACTGAGGACCATGCACAGTACAGAGCACTGGCTGGGGCATGCTTGTGGTGACACCTGCTGCCTGCAAATTCTGCCTATGATGCCCCTTGTGCAATGCTGGTAGCATTAGGCATGAGGATGCAGAGCTGCTGCGGAGTCAGGTTTTCTCCCTGTAACTGCAACTTGGCAAATGAAAGAGCTGAGGCCTGAGTCAGATCAGACAGTGGCTCTTCATGGCAGGTGGAAAGAGCAGCCTGACCTTCTCGTTGGCAGTGCAGCTGGCAGTTCTTGCACTCATATATAAATACTGGAGCGGAAACAGATCTCCAGGGGCTATTGCTACAGTATTGCCTATTTGAGGGGCAGTTGTGCTGACCCAGGAGAATAGTGTGCTGTATGAGAAAGGGTCCTTGCTTTGCTAAGGAATAAACGACAGAACAATCAATCCTGCACTGACAGCAGGTGGAGGAGGGGGGTGGAATGCATGGGAATAGCATTGATAACCACAGGTCTTTCCTTTCCTATCTGAGGACTCACTGGCACTGCAAGGGCCCCTGGGCCACCCTGGCAGCCCCTAGAGCTAGGAATGGATTAAACCTCAATCGATTTCATCATCTCTGGTCAAATGCTTCAGTACATTATGATTAATAATTAACCAGTACAATCCCAACCTGGCATTCCTTGGGTCAGGTTTATTTACTTCTGAGGGCTCATTGGGACTAAAATAAATCTCTCTGTGCTTCCATGACCTGACAAGACCTGAGGCAGCATGTTTGGGAGCAGCCACGGCCTTGGGTAGCTGCTTTATATAAAAATTCATAGCAATGGCTTCTCAAAGGATGCCATCACAGGAGGGCTCTGTGCCCATACACAGGTAGACTAAGGTGTCACCAGATGGTGCCCCAGAACCCAAGGCATGGAGCCTGTGTGTGACAGACCCAATGAAGCCTGGTGATGAGCACTGTCAATGTATTACTTCTCTCTGGCTTCTCGCCTCTTTGGCAACACAAACTAATGCCCCTGATAAAAGGCCAATCTGCCGAGGAGACAAGAATGACACCCCACCCCTCACCCCCAGCTCAGCTGGGACTTTCTAGGAGTCGCAAGTGTTTAGGGCTAGGTTCTTCTCCCTCGCACAATCTGGGGTTGAGAGACAAAGAGAGCCAGCTCCTCAGATCCTGCCCCCTGCCCTGAGCAGCTGTGGCCGGCAGGAAGTTGGCATACATGGCTGGTTTGGGATTTGCCCAGCACAGGTGTATCCTCAGGCTGTGTCAACACTTGGACTGTAGCCAGGGCAAGCAGCATAGTCAAAGCATTGCTTCTTCCCCATGGATGCCCAGCTGACAGAATGGCACCTTAACAGAAATAGGAGTAGCCCCTAAGGCTGCTTTAAGTTATGTCAGGGGTGATGACTTGGCAGGTCATCCATGCCAATCCAAGATCTGAGCATAAAGCAACCTTACCCCCTCCCCTACACATACTCTGATCAGAGCAGAGCCCAGCTACATCTGACAGCTGGAGACCAAAGTGTCCATTTGAGGGCTAGTCCTGATCCCTTCTGTGCTCTAGTCCCAGTCTCACCATTTGAACATGCTTTTGTTTCCATCTCTCTAGGTCTGACAGAGCACCCACACCCCAGGCTGTTACTACGGTATCACTCCTCCTCCCAAGCTTCCCCAGTTGTGCTCTACACTCCACCCTTTTTGCTGCTTAGATGGCCTCAGACTACCTCTGCTGTTCCTGTCCTTTTACAGGAGCTACTAGCCACCTGCTGCCTGATCCTAACTGTTGGTCACTGCTGACCTAGGCTTATTTTGAGCTAGGAACAAAGATACAATAGGTTGGATCCTAATAGCAGCAATCTGAACTTACGCCCCACAGAGCTCCCAAAAGCAGCTGAGGCAGCAGAGCTGGACCTTGTTTACCCAGAGAAGCCTTTCAGATGGTGCAAGCAGGGCTCCAGCCCACGTCTAGCAGAAGCTGGAGCTCTGCCCTGACTTTCTCCACTTATTCAGTCACTGCTCCATTGTGCATTGTCTCCAGGCTCTTCTGCTACAGTAATGGTGGGTAAAATATGGCCTGTGGGCCAGATCTGGCCCGCCAATCACTTTCATCTGGCTTGCAGCACCCACCAATAAAATGTCCCCCACCCAGCCCTTCTGCCCACGAGGGTGGGAGTGAGGTAGCCATATATATGCCCCCCCCCAACATACCCTATTGTGCCTTGCTCCCACCCTTGTGGGTGGAAGGGCCTGGCCTAGCCAGCACACAGCTTCCAGCTGGGGCTTCTGCTGCCACTGCTGCAGTCCCTGGGCACATGATCTGCTTCCCTGGCCTTGCACCGGCTCTGCACAGCAGGTAGGGAAGCAGCAGAGGTAGGGCTGCAGCTGGGTGGGAGCGCAGAGCATGGGGCTAGGGCTGGTGGCAGCACGGAGCCCACATGCAGGGGGGCAGCAGCAGCACAGAGCTTGGGTGGGCAGCATGTGGGTGTGTGTAAGGGAGGGTGGGTGAATGTGAGGATCCCCTCCACACTCCCCCTATGGCTTGCACCCCTGGCGGTGGCAGCAGCAGTGGTAGGAACAGCATGCGGGGGCGCTTAGGGTGCTTGTGCCTGGCACAGGTGCCTTGCAGGGTGTGGCTCCAACAACTCTGCACATCACAGTGAGGGGTGCAGTCTCTGCCAGGCAGTCTATATTGCCAGCACTCCCTGCACTCACATGGCATGGGAGGGAGGGAAGCCCAGGTGCTAGAGCTGGCTGCCTTCCCTGCCCATGGTATGCAGCATGGGAGGGAAGCCCCAGGTGTCTTCTCCGGGAGGGCCAGGAAGGCAGCTGGCTCCAGCGCCTGAGGCTTCCCTCCCATGCCCAGCAAGTTCAAGGAGCACCAGCGATACAGACTGCCCATTGGAAGCTGTGCCCATTGCTGTGATATATAGCACTGGCCAGAGGTGCGCCCAGCTGGGCACCAGCATGAGTGCGCCTACCTGCTCCTGCTGTGGCATGGGGAGAGTATGGAGGGGGGTCCCACACCCACACTGCAAATACCCACACCCTGCTGCCCAACCCCCCATCCTCCCTCACACCCCACAAACCCTCACACCCCACCCCCACATATACAAAACCACCAACATAGCCTATGCTCCCCTATACCCACCTTACCATACACACACACACACCCCCATACCTACACCCCACCAGACACACACATACCACAATATACAAGAGTTAGACTTTATTTCTGAGTTATTATGCAATCACCTGTATATTAGGGCTGTGCAAAATGGCACCGTTCCGTTTCACTGACGTTTCGAGGGAAGAGCGTTTTGTATCAAATTTCATTTTGATTTGAAACAGCTGTTCTGTTTTGCTTTGTCAAAACAGTGAGATTGTTTCGACTCTACTTTGACATTTTGATCAGCCGGGGATGGGAAGTCAGCCCAGCTGACTTCCTGCCCCCAACCTGATCTAGTGCAGGGGATGGGAAGCCAGCCCAGCTGGACTGACTTCCCATCCCCAGCGCTATGGTCGAAACGTTTTGACTTTCAAAACATTTTGGCTTAGCCTCATTTTGTTTTGAGGCTGTTTTGAAGCCTTTTGTTTCATTTCAATTTTGCTGTTTTGACCTCGAAATGAGCTGAAACAGTGTCAAAACGAAACAGCTGGAGAAATTTTGCACAGCCCTACCGCATATATACAATGCAAACAAATCATGAAAAAATATTTTTTGTAATAATATTAAAATATGATATAGTAGGTGTTTCATTTTTAGTGTCAGTTTTGGGTTTTTTCTGGTTCTAAGATGGCAACCACCCCCATGCCCCTCCCAAAAGGAATATTTCTGGAGGGCAAGGGGAGACTTTCAGTGGCAAAGATCAGGGGTTAGGTGTGGGACTTCTGGTCCCAAGATAGCGACCAGTAGGTGGGGCAACTGTGAAGGGGCAGGGCTACCCTTGTGGCCTTCAACAACCCAACAAAATTCATTAAGTGGTCCTCCAGCAAAAATAATTGCCTGCCCCTGTGCTATAGTATAGCTCTTAGGTAACAGGAAAGCATGCAAGCATGTCACCACAGTCCTGCACAGCTCAGTAGCAGGTGAAAAGACCTCCTGGACTGGCCCTCTTGGACTGTTCCAGTCCCATTCCTAGCAGAAGCTCTCAGTGGCAGACCCCCCGAGGGCCATGGATTCAGTGGGAGTAGCAGCATAGCCCATGTCAGGCCTCAACTTCTTAGCCCATGTTCATCCCAGAAGTGGGAGAAGTGCATACAGCCAGTTTGCTTACTCTACAGCTTTCAAGGCCATCCCCTGCAATGGCCTCCCCCAGCCAGCAGTTCTCCTGTTTTCCTTGGCACAAGCAGCACAGAGCAGGGGCCTGCCTAGAAACAGCACAGTAATGGGCAGAACATTAGGCTGGGCCTCACAACACCTGAGCAATATGTGCCGCTGGCCTGCTCCGTGACCTTTGGGCCAGTCTTCCCAGTTTGCACCTCAGTTTCCCCATTTGTCCTGATCTTTGCAAGCACCTAAAAACCTATCAGTGGAAAGTGCTGCAGGAGTGCTAGGGACACAGTCCAAGCCAACCTCTTGCTAGGTCCTTTGGCAGAAAGGTGGCTCTTCTGTTTCTATGCTTGCAAGCTATGTCAGACCACTCCCTTTTCCCTGGAGCCCCTGAGCTGTCTGCAGACCCAGGGGCTGATAGCACGTGGTTGCTTTGGGAACCCAGGTGCCACTGCAAATCTAGCAGTGGCAAGACCTTGACTTTGCTACATATAGCTAGTGGGGGCTACCAGCTGTTGCCCTTTGCTCCCCATGTTGCTGGGGGATGGTTTTGTGTGACTCAGGCAGTTGAATGCATTCAGCTCCAGCAAGCTAGCCCTTGCTTGGGGCTCTGCACTGCAGGCAAGTTCAGGCAGTGGCTATGGCAGGAACTGATAGAGATCAGTCCTAAGGGCATTCCATTTGTTTTAGCTGCCCCTTCTCACTGCACCTCTGCCAACAACAGCCACAATCCAGGACTCCATCTTGCATCATAGCACCAGCCACATGAACCTCTCAGAAAGGTAGGCCAGAAACACTGACTCTGTGTGCCACATGGGGAAACCAAGGCACAGAGAAGGGAAGTGATTTGCCAAAGGGCACTCAGTGAATCAGTGGCAGAACTGGGAATCCTAAAGGCCTCACATCCCAAAACAGCATTGGGCATATCTTATTCTTTCTTTCCTGAAGTAGTTTAGCACCTTCCTGCAGCACACAGAAGGGTTGGGACTAACACACAGGCGTCCTGACCCTTTAGTTTGTAAGTTACTCACTGCCTTTTCCACTGCAGCAGGCACTGACTGGGATTTACAATATGATGACAAATAGGAAGCATGCCCCTGGTGCATTGCAAATGCTCTGTCACTTATTACTGCAGTCATTTGGGCCCCAGAGCCAGCCTAGGCCCTCATTAGAGTTCTGTTTTTCTCCGTAATGAGCAGGGTGCAGTAAATCTGAGGTTCCAGCCACGGCCTGGTCTGAAGCCTAACTAGGGACTCCTAGCTCTGCAGCCAGCAGCCCAATTGATAAGACCCCTCAGGAGCCCCTGTATGTGTCCAGTGAGGCCCCAGGGCAGGACAACCCAAGCAGGAGCACAGGAGGCAGCATTACTACCCCAGAGAGGCACCCCAATACTCTTTACCATGGGCACTAGCCTCAGCACTGGCTGGCACTGGGAGTGTATGGGAGTGTATGGGGGGGGACCCCTTGCCAATGGAATATGTGGACTGGTTGGGCCCTGGCACTCAGGTACCCAGCTGACAGGGGGAAGGGAGAGAGCCAGAAGCATGAATCCATTCAGTAGCTGAATCTGATGCAGAACACAGTAGCCACCAGCAAATGGGATAGGCCTATTCCCTATCTGCTCTGGAACCATGGTGCCTGATGGGGGCTTCCTGGCAGGACTTAAGGTTTGGGTTCTGTCCTGTAAAGTGCAGAGTAGGAACCTATTACGCAACAAACCTTCCTCCTCACTTTCAAGGTCATACTCCTGTCACTGTGCAAGTTCATACTCTCCCCCTCAACACTGGTATGCTGGCTGGTGCTGAACCATCAAGCCGGTCTTATCTGTAGGATCATGGCCATGTGCACTCCAGAGGCATACGTGATAAACAGTTGTAGCAGTGTGGGCAGCTGTAGCAGTGTAGATCCCCTCATTGGCTAATTTACTCAAGTTTTGCAGCCTTTACTGAGCCCGACAGCTAAATTGCTGGATACCTGAACTGGATGGTTTAATGTAGCTCAGGGAATTCTACAATGCAGTGCCACAACCCACAGTCACACAGCTCCTAAGTGGCATGTGTAACCAGGGCTGGGCAGAATGAAGCTGAAACCTTTAGAAAATGTCCACAGAAAACCCAACCATGCAGAAGTGAGGCCTCCCAGAATAAATAGCCCATGGCTGATGGCACTTGGCTAGGTTCAAGGGCAGATAGAGTGGGTGCAGTGGTGCGGTTGTAATCCCCTTTGATTCATGCTCTACCCAGACTTTAAAATCAACTGCCTGGGAGGGGCAGCAGCATTTCTATTCAAGCAATGCTGAGAGGGTCAACTGACTTCATGGCTTATTGTCATCTCCCTGATTCAAGATCCTGAGGAAAGGAAGGATGGAGAGCAGCAAAGTAAGGACCCTGGATTTCAGAAAAGCAGATTTTGACTCACTCAGGGAACTCATGGGCAGGATCCCCTGGGAAGCCAGATTGAGTGGGTGAAGAGTCCAGGAGAGCTGGCTGTACTTTAAAGAAGCCTTACTGGGAGTGCAGGAACAAACCACTCAGGAGCACTAGCAAGTATGGCAGAAGACCAGCTTGCCCATATTTAAGAAAGGGAAGAAAGAGGATCCAGAGAACTACAGACTAGTCAGCTTTACCTCAGTCCCTGGAAAAATCATGGAGCAGATTCTCAAGGAATCAATTTCTAAGCACTTGGAGGAAAAAAATGTGATTAGGAACAGTGAGCATAGATTCACCAAGAGCAAGTCATACCTGACCAACCTGATTGCTTTCTATGATGAGATGACTGGCTCTGTGGATACAGGGAGACCAGTGGGTGTGGTGTACTTGATTTTAGCAAGGCTCTTGATACCACCTCCCACAAAATTCTTGCAGGCAAACTAAGGAAGTATGGGCTGGATGAATGGACTGTCAGGTGGAAAGAAAACTGGCTGGAGCTTTGGGCTCAGAGAGTAGTAATCAATGGCTTGGTGTCTACTTGGCAGCCAGTATCAAGTGGAGTGCCCCAGGGGTTGGTCCTGGGGCAGGTGTTATTCAGTGTCTTCATCAGTTACCTGGAAGATGGCACAGAGTGCACCCTAAGCAAGTCTGCAGATGACACCAAGCTGAGGGGAGTAGTAGATATTCTGGAAGGTAAGGCTAGGATTCAGATAGACCTAGACACATTGGAGGATTGGGCCAAAAGGTATCTCATGAGGTTCAACAAGGACAAGTGCAAAGTCCTGCACTTAAGACAGAAAAATCCCATTCACCAGTACAGGCTGGGAGCTCATGGACTGGGCAGCAGCTCTGCAAAAAAGGATCTGGAGATTATAGTAGACAACATGAGTGACTGGTGCCTCCCGAACCTGCGGGGGCACCCACAGAAGCCACTGGCCTATCATGGAGGGGCACCAGCCCTACTGACAGCATCAGTGTCAGCCATTGGGGTGGTGGGGGTGCACCCTCATGAAGTCCCTACCAGTCGCCTATGGTGGACAATAAGCTGAATATGAGCCAACAGTGCACCCTTGTTGCTAAGAAGGCTCATGGTATACTGGACTGCATTGATAGGTGTGCTGCCAGGAGGTCCAGGGAAGTAATTATTCCCCTCTATTCAGCTCTGGTGAGGCCATACCTGGAGTACTGTGTTCAGTTTTGAGCCCCCCACTGTAGAAAGTATGTGGAAAAATTGGAGAGAGTCCAGCAGAGGGCAACAAAAATGGTGAGGGGGCTGGGGGACATGACTTTTGAGGAAAGACTGGGGGAACTGGGCTTATTTAGTTTGGAGAAGAGAAAACTGAGAGGAGATTTAAAAGAAGCCTTTAACTACCTGAAGGGAGGTTTTCAAGACCTGGCAAGACAAAGTTTTGGCTGGGATAATCTAGTTGGGGATGGTCCTGCTTTGAGCAGAGGGTTGGACTAAATGATCTTCTAAGGTCCTTTCCAACCCTAATTTTCTAAGATTCCTGCTAATCTCTCTGTACTTCACAGGTGTTAATGACCCTCTGTCTTTTCAATGGTCTTGGTGTTTTACTATTCAAACTATTCATTCCTTTGCAAATTTTCTGTATGCTAGGCATTCCTGGTAATGTCTTTCATCTATTTCAGTTCTGTAGACTGTGATCAGCTCTATCTAAAATCCTTAATTCAGGTGAGGTAATATTAACTCAGGTTTAGAAATGACTGACAGAGAAATATTGGAGCACTGCCAAGATGTTCAGGAAAGCTGGATTTTGTATTATTTCCAGGGATCCAGGTTTTCCATTTGCCATGAAAAAAATTGGTAAAAGGCAGATTTTCTCATTTTAGGGAGTGTGGAAGGCCCCTGCCTCACTTACCTGATTCCCACAGCACAGGTGTTTGGGCCATGTGCAGCACAGCTGCTGCTGTGCAGCCAATTGAGCTAGACCTGAATTGGGGCATGGCACAGCAGCCACGCCATAAGAGATCACCCAGGAACTGGGGCCGGGGCCAAAGCAGAGGAATCCGAGCACCCAATCTTGGCCTGGAACTGCCTGTGGTACTGGAGGCTTGTTACCACCACTGCTGCTGCTGTCACTGCTGCCACCACCCCTGCCACCACTGCTATTGCCATCACCACAGAAGCTGCTGTCACTTCCGCTGCCACTGCCACCATCACTACAGGTAATCCTGCCAGTGGTGGTGCTGCAGCCTTCACACACATGCCACCATTGCCATAGATGCCACTACTGGCCTATAAGTTGGGGAAGCCGGTCCAGCCCTCAGGACCAGAGGCAAGCAGAGGCAAGTGAATAACTAGGCCCTGGCCCTAGTGCAGCATGAAGTTCTTGAACTGGGCTAACCCCACCCAGTTGAAGCCTATGGGGGTGCAGGCAGATCTTCATGGGGAAAAGCCAACTGGGGCTCAGTGAGGAAGGACCTCACTGGGGGTGAATCCACAGCACCCCAGCAACCCCATACTCAGAGCACATGCACAAAGTGTGTCAGTGGAGAGCCCCTAAGAGCAAGGGGCACCAAAGGAGGGAAGAATAAAAAGGGTGAAGCCATGAACTGCCCCGCCCCCCACAAAACACCAATGCTTGGGACCAAGCAGCTCTGCACATGGCAATGGAGTCCTTCCCCATCCAGGCTGAGAGATATTTAGTTATTCATGTTCATTTATGTTAGCCTTTCCATTCCAACCACAGTGCTGCATGACCAGCAGCCACAGACAGGACAGCATGCAATTGTGCTCCAATTGACTCCGACAACTACCCAAGCAAAGCCTGTGACCCATTGAAACACTCAAGAGGGTATGGTATAGGGCAGAAGGAGCACCACAGAAGACACCAGAGGGGAGCTTGAGCCAGCAGGAAGATCTTCACATCATTCAAGGGAACAGAGTACATCTCCCATAATTCATGACAGGTGAGTCAGCTTGGTATGGTACTGTAGTAGAAAGTCCCCTTTTCCTCTTGCCTGCATTTGCTCTCCCCTCTTTGGATATGTTTCTCTTTTTCTACTTTTTCTTCCTTCCTCTCTCTTTCACTTTAAGATAAGGA
>JAGPOW010000335.1:721643-744532 GCA_030014935.1 Caiman crocodilus | reverse complement strand
CGCCCGCGCGCCCCCCCCCCCCCCCCCCCCCCCCCCCCCCACACACACAGCCCCGCCCCCGAGTCCACTCCCCCGCGTCCCCGCCCCCCACGCCTCATTGGCCCGGTCCGGCCCGGCCCGGCCCCGCCGCCCGCCGGCGGTCGGTGTCATTTCCTCCGCGGGCGATGGGCGCGGGGCCGCGGCCGGGGCCGGGGCCGGGGCCGGGGAGCTAGCGGCAGCGCCATGGAGGCGGCGGCGGCGGCCGGGCGCACGGAGAGCCGCCTCGTCTCCTTCCAGTACGTGCCGCTGCTGCTGCAGGGCGGCGCCCCCTGGGGCTTCACTCTCACGGGCGGGCTGGAGCACGGCGAGCCGCTCCTCGTCTCCAAGGTGGGAGCCGGGCCGGGGGCAGGGGTCCCCGCCTAGCCAGCCCCGCCCCGCCCCGCCACGGGAAGCTGCGCGGGGCGATGGGGGCGCGCTCCGGCTCCACCCCGGCCCCTCTTCGGAGGAGGAAGCTGGGGCACGAGGGCACCATTGGCAGGGTTTAGTCTGCCCGCAGTGGGGGGCAGGCTGTGGCGCTTCCCCCCTCAAGTTAGTGACAGAGCCGGGTGCTTCTCAGGGGTCTGCTGGTGCGGCCGGTCTTGTGGTGGGGCTTGCATGAGACGGGCCTGGCAAGGTGTCAGGGAGTTGAGTACTCTCTTCCTAGTGCCATATGCCAGACTGCCCCAAGGGACATGAAGAAAAGCACAGTAGTGCCCCTTGCCCAAAACTGGCAGCCCCCTGACATGATGCCCAGTCGCCTTTGGACTTCTCCCCCTCTCCCCTCTTCCTACTGTATCTGGAGCCTGAGTTTCAATTTGCTTCTTAGCTCATCCCCATATGTAGCATGAAAACAAGGATGAGCTTGAAGAAACTAACCCTTGCATTTTTTCCTCTGCAGACTGGGGGGTGGAGGTTGGCGTGGTGGTGGCTGTATTCTATTTATTTTGCTGTATTTGGCTCATTGGTGACCCAGCGTACAGGTGTAGATGTAAAAGTCGGTGAGGTGGGACAGCTGCTGCTCCAGAGGTGTCCAGCTCCCTGCTACCAGCTCACTAGAAAGGAGGAACTGCACCCTGGATGTTGCTCGGGAGTGTTTACTTTGGTGATCGGCCTTTGGCTAACAAGTGTCTGACAGATGGGAAGTTCCACCCTCTCTTTGCTGCAAAGGAACTCTTGTCTCTTCCCCCAGAACCTCTAGCTGCTTGGAGAGGGAAGGAGGTCCCTGTTTCTCTCCCCTCCCCTTCCACCACATTCTCTATTACCTTAGGGTCCTCATCACTGTGCCTAGCAGAAGGAAGGACTGGAGCGCTTATTTTTCACTGGGCAGAACGTGGCTCTGATCCCCCTCCCCTTCTCTACATAGATCTCTGCAGGACAGCTGCAAAACTGACCAGTGTTTTGTTAGTGTCAATGTAAATGCCTAGAGCTATGAGCTTCCACAGAGGCAGTGTGGCAGTGGAGAAGACAAGTTGTTAATTGGTTTTGCACTGAGATCATGGGTGGGATGAGGCCTGTGCCATCTAAAAAGCCAGGAACAGGCTTGCTCTTACATAACCAGTTTCAGTTCTGATTGGGCATTGGGTGCCAGTGGTCCTGGGGTCACCTCATGCACCTGAGGTGTGTCGTGCTGCAAAAGTCCCCTCTGCACTGAGTTATAACTTTGTGTAAGAGGCTGGAAAGAAGATTAAATAAGACCCTAGTGTTGGCTGTAGATACCTGTTAACATATTTAATTCCTCCTTCAAGGACATTCTCCCCTTCCCTCCCCAGTGGAAATGGCCCAACCTGCATAGAACCATTCCAGCTGGCTGACACCTGAGATTGCTTTATTACTAGTTAAAAATGCACACCGCTTGCAAGCTGCAGATCAGGCTGTTTAAGTTAGGCTCTCAGGGTTGCCCAGGGGAGCAGGGCGGATAGATTCAGTGGCCTGACTGTTTGGAAGGACCATAGCTGTGCTCTCTGTGCTGCTTGCTGAAAAGAGGAGGCTGGCAAACCAGAGCGAAACTTTTCTTCTAGAGGGAAGCACCAGAAAGGCTGGAGGGGTTGGATTTGGAGAGAACTTCCTTCTATGCCTGTACCTGGCTAAGGGACTCTGAAGCTGGATTTAAGGGTGGGAAGCAAAACATTACAAGCCTCTGAAAAGCATCAGTGTTGAGGAGGGGTTGTGATTGTCTTGCTTGGGATCACTAAGGCTGTAGAGCTGGAGCCAAACAAAGGGAACTTTGGCTGAGTATCAAGAAAAATTCCTGCTGGTGAGGTCCATTAGGCATTGGAACCATCTCTCCTTGGGGAAGGGGTGGAAGGCAGCAAGGGCTTAACGCTTCTTGTTGCCCTGGGCCTTAGGCTAAAAATGTAACCCCCAGCCTGGGCTTTGACAGGAAGGAAGGTATGCGATTGGCTGTGGTGGGGGAGGGACCTTGCCAAAACAGTCTTGTAGGTGACCCAAAGCCCTGGTGCTATGTGGGTTTTAGGCAAGCACCAGGATATACTGGACCTGGGCCATAGCATCCAGGTGAGCAGGGTGTCAGTTCTGTGTGTGAAACCATTCCAGCTGACAGGAGGCTGGTGATGGGCAAGGTCTCTTCCTGACACATGGACTGATGTTGCCCTTGTCAGTATGAGAGCTGCCAAAAAGAGCTTGAGCATTAGTGCCCAGCCAGCCCCTTCCCCTCCTGCTCTGGGGTCCAGGCAGGGCATTCTAGGAGCACACTGCAAAGGGGAACTGTGGCCAGAAGAGGACATAGAAACATCCTTTCTTAAAATACCTTGGCCCCTCAGTGCCAGCTGCCTCACCTGTGCTAACAGTGCTTTACCCAGATGCTGCTTTAAACTCCTTTTGTGTGATGCAGCAGTCGCATGGTAGCAGGCTCCAGGTTGCCAGCCCAGCCCTTGTGTCTTGTTGTGCCCTGTATAACAGCAGCCACAACTGTGGCTAGGGGCCTTATAGGGGAGAGTTTGTGTTTTAGGAAGGTTTCCTTTCTCTCTTGACCCACAGAGTGAATTGGGAATTCATCCCTGGCTAGACTGGACAGTCAAATGGAGGTGTGAGGACTGGATGAATTTGCTGGGTTGGGGGTTCTGCTGCATTTTTCATCCCCAGCCCTAGGCCCAGCTCCCTGTAGCTTGGTCCTTGAGATGCTGTCCTGCGGAGGGGTGGAATCCAAGCTGTGGATCTGGCTCTCAAAGAACTGTGATTATGATCACACTCATGGAGGCTGCCAGTCTTCTGAGGGACTCCCTGAGCAGGCAGGTGGTCAGGTTTCTTCTTGACTGATTTTGTGCAGAAGCCAGGAGACTTGGGTTGCAGGGCTGAATCCTCCTTTCTTGGGTCCTTCCAAGTCTAGTCCAGTCCTCCTTCCTTCTAGCAGCCACAATGGTCTCAGATTCATTCCCTATGGTGGTGCAGTCCCTTGGGCAGCCTGCACAGGTGGTACCATGGTAGGGATGCCAGTGCCCTGTTCTGCCCAGAGGGTGTGTAGTTCACTAGGGCATTGCCTGGGAGGGAACGCAGCAGAGATGGAAGGAGCTGAAAAAGCTATTTGTCTATTTGGCTGTTTGTGTGAATGGAGGGCAGCTCCTGTGAAGGCAATGCTGGCTCTCAGCTTTGCTTTTGTTGTGTGAGGATGAGGCCACTCTAAACATGGTGGGGATCCAGGGTTCAGAGGGGAAGGTCTACATGATACTTCTGCATGGGCCCTGCTCATTAAGGGAAGATGGAGACTGTAGTTTGCCCCTGGCTTGCTGTACCCACCAACAGTGTTGGAGGCCTGTGTTAGCACATGAACGTAGCCTCCTATGCTGCTGTGGGTTGCCTAACTCCATGGAACTGTGCAGTGGTCCACACTGCCTCTTTTCCCACGTGCAGTTGAAGGGGAAGGCCTTAGTTGCCTCTGGGTCTAGTTACATTTTCTCTACCTGACTGTGGGGCAGAGGTAGTTTACCATTCTACCCAGGCCTTATCCTGACTGCAGTCTAAATTCCCCACCTCTGCTTTGCCCTGCCCTGCACACTGCTAGGCACTGTTCAGGAGTCTTGTCTTCCATCATTCTGGGAGGGGACGTGTGGCATGCGAAGGAGTCAGCTGGCTGCTGCGTAGGCCAGATGCTGGCACAAGGGCTTGGTCAAACTGGCTGTAAAGACACTGTCCTGTCCAGTGCAGCTGTAGGGATAGGAGCCCTTGGGATCAGCCATACAAGCTATTCCCCTGATAACTGACTTCTTGGGACCCTGGGATCTGATTCCAGGGCAACCCTGTGTGTTGTAGTGTGTCTGGGCTGTGACCTGGCCCCCTGGTGCATGTGGTGAAACTGCTGCATGCACCCATGGGGCAGTAAATGGTGAACAGCAGCCTTGCTCTCCTGCTTGAGATGTGGATATGGGAAGTCCCCATCCCTTCCAGTAATCTGAATTCAGCCTTCTCTTGGTGTTCTGCACCCTCTTCCCTCAGCAGTGGATCTGACTTGTGTTTTCTGGGCTAAGCACTTGAATGGAGAAAGTCACCAAATCTCCCTGTGTTGGTGGAGGAAATCCAGGGAGAGGAGAGGGTTTGGTGCTTCTGAGCACCTTTGTCCAACATGGTTGAGGGCCTTGCTGCATGGTTAAGTCGCACCCCTTATTTGAGGTGCCTTCATGCAGTTCTGCTGGGTCCCCTCACTTCCACTGTAGAGCCCCCTGTTGCTGTCCCAGCTCCAGGTTCCCCCAGTTCTGCTAATGCCCCTCAGTGCTGACCTGCAGCCCCTGGCTCCTGGGCTCAGACTGCTGTTCATTCCAAACTGTTTGTCTTTGTGCTGCAGACAGATCTCGTTATTATTTCTGACCCAGGACCAGGACTTGAGCAGGAGGTGGAAGGTCACTGCATTAAACTTCCATGCTACCTAAGGCCTGGCTGGTCTTGCTGCACGTGGCTTCACACTGACAAACAAAGGGCACTTGTTAGAGAACTGTGCATTCAGGGGAGAATTCCCTTCAGGCATTCTAGCTTCTACTGCCAGTCTGGCCTGTGTGGAGACGTGGTGTCGCACAGCCCCTGCCTGCAGGAGGGAGCTTCTACAGGGGAACAAGAGCAGGACTTGCCTTGGCTTGGGGCAGTGCTTAATTTATGTCCCGGTGTAGAGCAAAGGGACCCTGTGGCCTGGCATTTGGATGCTGAGGCCATGGATGTTCTGACAACAGCTCTAAGATATTAAGGAGGTAGAAAGAGAGGGAAGAGGAGAGCTGCAAGCTGTGGCGTTTGTTTATGTAGCGGAAAAACCTGGTCCCTGGCCTCTTCCATCTGTGGCTGTCACTTGAGTATGTGAGCACATCCAAGCCATTAAGGCTGTGTGCCCACAACACCACCCTGCATGACATCTCCTCTGTGCCTCAGTCTCTCCCTTTGTCCCAAGGGGAAGTGACCCCACAGGAAGTCTGTGGCTGAGCTGGAAATTTAACCCACATCTCACTGAGATCCTGGCCCTGAGATTGCCCTTTCCTTGGCCACAGACTTCTCTCCTCACTATTACAAGAGGTTCTGGCACAGGTACGAGCACCGGACTTGTGGCAGTGCAGAGCAGAGCTTTATCTTTTGGGGACCATTAGCCCAGTGTGAAGTGTCCTTCATTAATAACAAGACCATTGCAGCTGTCCTGATTTGGCTGGTGCATACCCATCATTGGCAAGGCTGTGACCTCAGGCTTGCTGCTGCTTTTAAGTACATGCTGCTCTCTCAGCAGGAGGGTCCTGCAGGTAGCTGTGCTGTACCAGCTATCGGCCCCTTGCTGAGGGTGGAAGATGGAAGCTGTGGCTAATGGCAGGCCTGTCCCAGCCTCAAGCCTTCAGACTCAGGAGGAAATGCCCTGCTGTGCTGCCAGGACAGGAACTAGTGCTGTTCACTGGTGGTGCCAGGGCTGTCCAGGACAGATTTGGGGTTTTACTGGAGCAGAGGCACTTGTTTGTGCTTTGATCTGTTGCCGCCTGTGTCTTAGGGCTATGCAAAATTTCACCAGCTGTTTCATTTTGACATTGTTTTGACTCGTTTCAAGCTCGAAACGGAAGTTGGAATGAAACAAAAGACTTCAAAACAGCCTTGAAACAAAATGAGGGCAGTTAAAACGTTTCGAGTTTTGAAGCTGGGCTTGCCTGCAGGGAAACAGAAAATAAAGAGAGGGAGGGGGAAGATTGACTGTGTAGCTGGCCAGTGACTGAGCCTTCCCTGAGGTCTATTTCAATCCCAGTGCTCTGAGGTCCCAGTGCCAGTGAGGGTGCCTTGACACACACACAGTCACACATCATGAGTTTTGCTTGTTAACAGCTTGAAGTGCAGTTTCTCAGAAACACCTGCACCTATCTCCTTGAAACTTGACAAGCTTGGTGGCCTCAGCAGAGGCTACCTTCCCTGCTCTTTTCAATCTAATCAGGCATGCAATGAGAAAGTTATAGGCAGTTTTGTGATTTCCCCATTATAACCTATAGGCGAAATGTCAAAATGCATCAACAGTGAAATAGTTTCGACAGAACAGAGCAGTGCTCTGAAATGAAACAAGCACTGTCCCTTCGAAATAGCAAAATGAAATTTGAATCGAAACGGTGCTGTTTTGCACAGCCCTGCTGTGTCCCATTCCTGGGGCTGTGGCACCTGAAGGGCTGGAGCTGGGGCCGGTCCTTGATTGCTCTGCCTTGGATGTCTTTGCACCCCTGTTGACAGATGGAGTGGTCCCTGCAGATGTACCAGGGTGTGGGGTCTGTGCAGGGATGTGATGGGTGGGATCACTGCTCTTGACCCCCCAGTAGTGCTTTGGAGCAGGAGCTGGAGGTCCCCAAGGAAGCTACAGTGGTGCCTTTCCCTGCCTGCCGACCCCATCTTACTAGGCTAACCACTGAGGCTGTACACAGGGCAGGCTGTGAGATTTGGGGGCATAGATGCCAACTTTGGTTTTTGCTGTTGGATGCTTTTTTTCTTGCGTTCCCACACTAAGTCCCACACCTACTCAGAAGAGGTAATATGTTATTTGAACCCAGCTTGCCCAATTTCTGTAAAGACTGGGTGCTTTAGTGGGGATTTTTTGGTGCTTTAATCTAACTGATTGAATCAGCTTTAGTTAAAAGCGCCAAAAAGTCCTGCTGAAGCGCCCAGTCTTTACAGATGCTGCAGAGCGTGGTTGAAATAATATGCTGCTTCTTCCAGTAAAGCATTTTTTTTTTTAACATCTGCAAGCAGCCACCGAGGTCTAATATGTAAAACCAAAACAGCCATGGCTTGTGGGTGCTAAGCATGTGCTAATTTTTTTCAGTGGGTGCTTTAGCCTTGAAGCACCTACAGAATTGGTGCCTATGGTTGTGGGAGGTGTGGAAAGGGGCAGCCCTGTGGCTCCTCAGCCTGTATCTGGATGTGAATAGTAAGTGGACCATGACGGAGGTAATTCCTGGACCACAGGGGATAGGGCAGATGACTGCTTACAGGCCTTAGCCATCCCCTCCCTTTGCCTAGGGATTATAAGAGGGGCTGGGGCCTTTGGGCAAGGTGGGTTGAACCTGGAGAGCTCTGCTTCCTTGGGCTCAAGGCCATGCTGGTGCTGTCTTTGATTATCTCTCTCTCCTGGCAGCAAGATGCTGAATGGAACTAGCAGCAGGATACTAGGGTGGTGGGGTACACGTGCTCAGCTCTGTGTTGGTGCTGGGGGTGAGTGATGAGCATGCCAGCCGTGGACTGGGGGGCAAGGGCTCTGGCAGAGCTGGGGCAAAGGCATCTGTGCACTCTGCCTAGTAGCCTCTGTTTCCAGTAACTTCATTGTGAAGCTGATGTTCTCCAGATGTGCACCAAGCTGAGCTGGAGAAGCCAGCTGTGTTGTGAGAGTGCCCCCATCCCTGTTCGTCTTGCCTAGGAAAATTGGATTCCTTTTGGGCATGGCTGGGAAATTGGGTGCTTCCCTGCCCCTTGCAGTGGCTGGCAAATAGCAGCTCATGCAGGCATGCAGCCAGTCTGTAGCTATTTCTGTAGGCCCCTTTAGGTAGGAGCTGGCTGGATGCTAGGGGATTGCTGGGCTCCAAGGGATGGCTTGTGTGTTGGCAGGGCTGTACCTGTGTTACCAACTGCTGTTCTGCCTGGCCTGTGTTTTATGGGCCTTCCTGAGCTAATCAGGCAGGATGTGGCCAGTGCCAGGGCAGGAAACCTTTTGGGAGAGTGGGTTGGGGTGCAAAGTGGTGTCTACACTGAGGCACTAAAATGTGCATGCAGCCACATGGCACCATGTTTAAGATGGGGTGGGAGGCCAATGGATTAATCACTTGAGGACTCTGTGAATGATCCTGCAGTCAAGAGCATCCTTCATTCAAAGCCCAGCTGGAATTGCTGGCAGCTGTGTGGCCCTCATTGCTACAGCTGAATCCTCATATTCTACCTGAGTAGTCATGCCAAACAGATCTTGGAAGCTATGGGGAAGTAAGTGCTGTGGTGGTTACTTTGGGGAGGTAGGTGCTCTGGTGGTAGTCACATGAAAGGAGATGGGGCAGGGGAAATGGGTCTTTTGGTACCATTTTGAGGGGTATCTGGGCAGAAGTTAATTACAGGATTCATGGATTCTGGCTGGCTACTTTGGAGACAAACCACTTGGGGTTGTAGGGCAGACTGAGGGGCTACAGTAGCCCCTGAGGGCTCCCTCAGCAGCCAGAGGTACCAGTTGGCTATAGTTGCTCAACAGTGTATTCATGGCTGCTGCAGGTGTCTGCACTGTAAGCTCCTAGCATCTTGGCAGAAGCTTGCCCAAGGAAGGCTTTGGCTGCTGGGGAGAGAGGGTGTGGACATTAGCCAACCATGCCTGCTGAAATGATCGGTAGTGAAATGGTTAATGTCACTGCTGGCAGATGGGGCCAGACCCTTTTCCCATAGAAGCCAATGACCAGTTCTCACTGACTTTGGGGTGCTGGGGCTGTCTTTTTCATTGAGGTGGTTAGGGTCCCTGCCAGTTTGCTGTGAGCTACTGCAGGCTTGTGGCAGGTGTCCCTGGCTTGGTTACTTGTGAGCCATATTCAAAGGGTTTCCTTTGCAGCGTAAGAACAAGCAGTGCACCAACACTAGCCTGGGGTGCACGGGTGTCCTGCATCCCAGCCATGCTGGGCTGGGTGGGGCACGGGCTGGGGAGGAGGAAGTGTCTTCCCTTCAGTGCTGAGATCATTAGTGGCAAAAACAGAGCAAGTGCCTGTTTGTACCAGAATTAGTTCCTGTGTTGAGGGTGCCTGCATAGTGCCCAGCCAGCCTCTCGAGTATGTGCAACCTTCCTCAGACCTGCTGAGCCAATAGCTGGCCCTTGCTGTGCCCCAGTGCTGCGCTGTCCAAACGGCCACTGACTCAGTCCTGTTATTAGCCCAGAAGCGTGGAGCTGGTCTGATCTCCTCACCCTGTCTCCACCTCTTCTCCCATCTCTTCACAAAGCATTTTCAGCTGCAGCTGCTGGAATCCTTTTATTTCTGTCCCATTCCATCCCAGCAGAGGGTGCAGAGGCCCAGTCCTCTGGTTTTCCTTGCATGTGCTGGCTACAATTCTCCTTTATTGGGAATCACTACAGAGGCATCTGTCCTCAGGGCCCCCCTCTTCCCACTTTCTGCCTTCTTGTACCAACAAAGACTTTCTTCCCCCTCATGGGCTTTCCCCACTGACCAAGTACAGTATACAGTGGCATCTCCACAGACATCCACATTCCCACTCCTGATTGCTGCTGCTCGAACAGATGTAGGGCAGGTGCAGCCTTGCATCTACAGGACCTACTGAGCCAAGCAGCTTCCATGCTAGGAAGCAGCATATGAACTGTTGATAACTGAGTGCCCCCACTGCTTCCAAGCATTCAGCCTGGGAAGGTAGGTGACTTTTGGTCCTCTCTGCCACTGGAGGCAGTCCCCTGGGTATGTGGATATCAACAAGCTCCTCTAGGATGTAGTTAGACATCCTGTATGCCATTGTTCTTTCCTCGTGGATGGGGGGGGCATAGGCTGTGTGGGTGTGGGTAATTCCACACTTTGCAGTGTCAGTGAAGAGGTTGGGGATAATATAAGCATGAGAGTTGCACATGGCACCCCTGCCCCTCTGACATGGCACCATGTCAGTACCTCCCTGCCCTGTCCTTGACCAGTTGGGCACCACCTGGGCCCATTCCCTGCCTTGCTCTGGATTCTGGGGGCTGAGCCCTTGCTGGCTTCAGGGGGTGATTTCAGGAGAGAGTTCTGCTGTGGTTTCAGTAGTTTAACACCAACCCCTCTGCAGCTGATGGTCTTGCTACCTATTTGGTTCTCCTCATCCTGGTCCTGGATGCTGCCCAAATGTACTACACAGTGTGCACACAACTCCTTTGGCTGAGTTCCTCCCTCTGGCAGGTGCCTCTAGCACATCCTCATGGAGAGCCTTAAAGGTGCAGCAGCCATATTTATTGTGCCCCCTCCCCTCGCATAGCTGCAGGTGTCACTGCTGTGCCTGCCAGGTTCCCTCCTGGCACTGAGGCAAGCTGCTTTTTCAGAAGCAGGTTGTGGGGGGCTTTCTGTGCCCTGGGCCTTGTGTCATCAAGTCTGTGGGCTGCTGGAGAGGGAGAGCAGGGCCCCAGTTGCTTGCTCCCTGTTCAATTCAGGATCCAGTGATAGGGTCATACTCACCAGACTTAGTCAGACTCATCCATGTCACATGCAGCCTTCACTGCTCGCTCTGAGATGGCCCTGCTCCCCATTGGGTCTGAAAGCCTCCCACTCTGCAGCACTTAGCAGGGGTCAGCTCCTGCGGTCTGTTTCGGATGAAGTGTGGCTTGGTGCTTGTGGCACAGGACAGATTGGGACTCTTTTCTCTCTCTGCCTCCACCAGAAGCATGAGTGAATGGCCTCTCCCCCTGTGTCTCAGTGTCCCTCTCCATAGTAATATCCCTCTCAGTAGTGCCTGGCTGCAGGGGACCATGCCAGAAGATCCTGAAAAAGAGCAGCATTTCCTGGCTCTAGCCTTGCTGCTGATCTTGGCTCTAGCCAAACCCTGAAGCTGGCTAGAGGAGGTGGCCTGGAAGAGGGATGCCAGTCAGATCAGAAAAGCACTGCAGGCAGGCATGTCTTGCTTTGCTTTCCCTCACCCCAAGAACTTGCTTGGTGACTACAGCCCTGGTCCTGTGACAGCCAAACTGGTACCGTTGCTTGCATTTGCTGTTGGGGGCATGGAGTGTGGGAGGCATGAATGCCACATGCCCCCAGAGACTGGCGGGGAGCACAGTGAGCTCCTTTAGGCATTGGCTGCAGGAGCGTGGTGGTGGCAAGCAGCAAGCTCCTGCAGACTGCCGTGGCGGTGTTGGCAGGGGTGGGGGCGAGTGGTGAGCGCTGACCAGTGATCAGCGACGACCCACAGCAACACAGGTGGCTGCCGGCAGCCAGTGGCAATTGGGGACCGCCCGCAGATGCTGTTGGCGGTGGGGGGCATGGCAAGCGGCGATCACTCACAGGCACCACTGGCAGTGTCGGCAGTGCTTTTTGCAAGGGGTGCACCGCCAAGCTCAGGGGCTGCACGTCCACCCGCCTGCACCACCTATGCGTTGTCAATTGTGGGGGGACACTGTCAGGTGTGTGCAGTAGGTCCTGCAGGGCCTGCATAGCCTCTGGGGTGACTTGGTAAAAGGTACCAACCTGTGGACCTGGGCAGTCCCCTTTCTTCAGGACAAGGGGCCCACACTGGAGTCCAACTTCCCCTCTGGTCCAAAAATGGGGCCTGGTGGAATCTCTCAGCTCAATGACATGTGCCCCTGGAGGCTGGGGGTGCACAGCAGCTGGCTGCAGGTGACAGGAGCATGGCGGCAGTGAGCAGGTAGCTCCCGCAGGTGACCACAGTGGTGTCAGTGTTTTGGCGGTAAGGAGGGGGGTGGCGAGCACTGACCGCTCCAGATGCCATCGGCAGTGGCCAGCAGCAATCGGTGACTGCCCGCAGGCACCACTGGCAGTGTCAGTGGTGCTTGTCAAGGGGTGCACCACCAATCTCAGGCCCAGATTTGGCTCATCTGGCCCCCAGAGTTATTTCCACATGCATCTCCTTTCACTTAAGCCCAAAGCATTGTAGTGCAAGATCACCCTTGGGTGATTTGGAGCTGCACTTCCTCACGTGGGGCACATTTGAGTGTGTCTCAGTGTTGTATGGGTTAAGAAGTACTTGGATTTCACCAGCTGGCCTCAAACCTGCTCCTCTGTGGGGTGAGTAGCTGTGATGTGTGTAGCCCCGGGCGAGTGTCAGGCCTGCAGCCCCTCCTCCCAAGGCAGCTTTGTGAAGGATCTGCTTTCTGCAGCTGTTTCTAATCCAGACGTTAGGGATATTAATACTTCCAGTACTGTCTGGGGGTGGGGGAAGATCTGCAGGGATCTGTGCTCTCCCTCACTAACTCAGCAGCAGCTGGTGAGTTGAGTGCCCCTTTGGGCATGGGGATGTGGTGCAGAGCACCTGTAGGCAAGGTCCCATTCACAGTGGCCGGGTTGGGTTAGACAGGGGTGTGGGAATTACCCACTAGGCCTGTGAAAGATGCTGGGAAGTTTCTCTGTGATTTGATACAGTGCCCTGTTCAGGCAACTTGCCCTCTCCAGGCCTGGCACAGTGAGCATGGTGCCTTCTTGCAGAAAGGATATAGATAGCTCCACCATGGCAGGTAGGGACTCAACAGGCTCTAGCTGGCTTGGGCAGCTGCCGGCCCAGAGTCACCTGTGAAACTGATGATAGTCCAGAGGTTATGGTAGGAAGTGGGATGGTCAGGAACCATTGGGCTCTGGAGTCAAATGTGTCCCTCTTGGAGGTTTGTGTTGAGTTTCTCTTGCTGGCTTTTTGGCTTGGCTAAGCAGCAGACCAGACTAGGGGCACTTAGCAGCTGACATGAAGGCGTTGATGGGGCTGAGTCCTGTAGGCTGTGTAGAAGAGGGCAAGGAGAACTGGGAAACTGGGAGCAGAGTCTTGGGGGATGAGGAACAGGGTGTGGGGACTGGTGTTGGCTGCAGTCATGTTTGCCAATTTTGACTGGGGTGTGCCAGTGTTCCTGCTGTGACTAAAACCTGGAGGTTCCTGGCTAGAGGGTCTGTCTCATCTGCTCAGTCAGATGAATGCCACATTTGGATTTGGGAAGGAATTTTACCCCATGGTCAAGTTAGTACAGACTAGAAAGGTTTGCCTTTCACTGTAGTGGGGGGCATGACCCTCTTCCTTGGATCTTGAGTGCATTTTAATAACACTTGCAGCAGTGGGACACTGACTGCCATTGTCCCCCTGCTTTATCTGTGACAAATTAGGTGTTTTTGGTGTCCTTGGGCAGTGTGCCTTGTGGTTGTGCAAGAGGGTGGATTGTGTAGTTTTAAGAATGGGTTAGATGAGGATTTAGGACATGGGATGCTTTGGATAAGGGTGATCCTGCCTCAAGCTGGGGGTTGTACTAGATGACCTTGGGGGGGCCCTTTATGATCTTACTTTTCTCTGATTCTGTGACTTGAGGCAGGGCCTTTCCCCTACATGGTAGGTGCTTGGCTCAGGGCTTGACTAGTCAGGAAAAACCCTCTGATGGGTGTTTCTGCAATGACCTTTTGGGGCCTGTCAAGGCAGTGGCTTCTCTTGGGTTCTGGGTAAAAGGGATGTGGTAAGCGCGGGTAAGTGACCTGCTAACTTGGTAATTTAGGGTTATGGGAATCCTTCAGACAAGTATCTAAAGCGCTTCACATCAGCATGAAAGGTCTGTTCGTTTGTCACTGAAATGCAGCCACCTCTGCTGTGCAAGGCAACAGCTGTTGAACAGCCCATAGCATGCTGCACATCAGGTTAGGACAGGATGTGAATAACCTTACCAAATTGCAGGGTGAATTGAAAGCTCAGGAAAGGACAGCCCACACAGGAGGGTAGTTGTGATGATGAATTTGGGGACTGAAAAGTGTTATGTAGCTCTTTTAGCCCATACCTATGTCCACAACTTCAGCCTGTCTCTTTTGGGAAGGCAGCAATGTAGCACCTCCTAGCACTATGCTGGGGCTCTGCTGTGTTTCCATCCTCTGCCCAGCTCATGGTCAAGCCGCTGGGATCTCTTGGCTGCTCCAAGGCATCCACATCCAGCACAGAAAGAGCCTTTCAGCAACTCTTTCGCCTCCCACGCCCCTCCCACCAGAAATAGTTGGGCCACTTTACTGTTCCATGCTGCCGAGTCTGCAGGGCTGCCAGGAGGGGCAGAGAGGATCAGCATGAGCTCCTCTCTGAAACCCACCCCTGTCGGGGAAAAAAAAGCCGCTTTCTCCTCGGGATGCCAAGCCCCCAGGCTGCTGCTGAGACTCGCTGTAATTGAATTACCCGGTTTCCAGTGAACACTGAGGAGTCATTGAGACACTGTGATGAAGTCAGCCTGGCGTCTAGACACAGCTTGTTTACTGTGTCCCTCCTGCTGCTGCTCTCTCCTCTCGCTGCATGAGTCTGAGGTCTCAGAGCCATTGGCAGATCCCCCACCACCTGGGGCAGCATCCTCCCATCTCCAGCAAGCTGAGGACAGTGCGAGTCTTCCAGAGGCTCCTATCTACCAAGCCCCGGAAGCAGAGATTCCTTACCTTTTAGGGGCCTAGACAGCTTGGATGTTTGGTTTGTAGGGGAGAGTGTATGGGACTGAGACCCCTTTAAGCATGGGCTGGGTAGCACGTGGGCCAGGTAGGGTCCTTGGTCTTTTGCCCTCCATTGTAGTCCAATGGATACAGCTTGAGCCCAGGAGGAGAGACTGGGACTGACACTTGGATCTGGTGGACACAGCTTGTCCCTGCACAGAACAACAGACAGAAAGCAGGAGACGGGAAGAGATCTCTGCAGGCAGTTGGGAGTGCTGAAGGGAGGACGGGCTAAGCAGAGCAATGCCTCCCTTGCCTGCCCCCCTTGCTGCTCTGTCCCTTGTTAGCTCTGTTTTCACCCAGTGTCTGGCGCCTGTGAAGGGCTGGAATTCTGTGGTAGGAGCTCTGGCCAGGGCAGTGTCTGGCAGCTGCCAGCCAGCAGCAGCCCCTGGGTGCTCCTCAGCTTTGCCCATGGAGGCACAGAGTGCATGGTGACCCCCACATGTGAGACTTTGGGCTGCTCCCTCACCTGGTGCAGGCAGTTCTCAAGCCCATGTGGCATCCAGGCTCAGGCACTGCCTTGCACAGACCAGCAGAGACCCTGTGCCTCTTGCTCTTGGGCAGTGGAGCCTGGGGAAGAGACGATGCTAACACAGGGCTCTTGTATCATGCTGCCCAGGCCTTTGGAGGCCAACTTGGGGTGGGGTGGGGGGCTTCTGTACCTTGGATCCCTGTCCCAGCATAGGTGTTTACACCCCCATGATGCCAGTTGGAATGTGTGGACAATCAGCACAGCCACATGCATTAGGATGCCTGGGGCCATATGTGGTTTCTCACCTGGGTGACTTCACTTTGTTCCTATTTGGAAGGGGAAGCCTCTGCCTGTCTTCCCATTGGTGGGATTAGCACTGGTGGCTTCTGTGAGATTCCCTCAGTGCAAGAAGTAGTGATGGAGCAGAGCATGCTGCTGGCAGGATGGAGCCTGCTGCTGGCATCTGTGTGTGCATGCAGTGGCTCATGCTGCACACTCCTGCTCCTGCTCTGGGTATTCCTAGATTCTCTAGATGCCCCTGGCCTGCACTGCTGTCTCAGATTGTCCCTGGTCTCCCACACTTTGACCCTTCCCTTTGCTGAGCACCTGGCTGTCATCTGGGCTCTGCCCACAGTGATGCCTTTGGCATGGGGGAGGGAGCTTTGTACTTATCTTCTCCTGTGCTGCAGTGTGAGAGATGAAGCAAGAGATAGCAGAGCCAGGTCTGTATGCCAGCAGGCAGGGCAGGGATGAGGAAACAGCCTGGGAATGGAACCCAGGAGTCCTGCTTCAATGCCCACTCTGATCATGGGAGGATGCAGGGGATCCAGCTCCCTCCACCCCTTCTGAAATGTTCAGGGTTCCTAGCATAGGTAAAGCTCTCAGGAAGGGCATCAGAAGATAAAATCCAGTCCATAGCTCTTGGAAGCCCTAAATATCATGGATGGGGAGCCAGGACTCCTGGGATCTGCTAGTGACTACTGCTGAGGTAAATCTTGGGTAACTCTTTTTGCTCTCTGTCCTCAGGTACAGCTGGAGGGTGTGTTTCTGTGCCCCCACTGGCTTATCTGCTGTGATTCCTTCTTTCTGAAGTCAGAATGCCCCTAGTGCCCAGTGGCAAAAGACAGTGAGGTCTCAGCTGGTCACTGGGCTGGTGACTAGAGCAGGGCACTAGTCATCCCCTGCTGGATCTGGTGCACAGATGGGCATCAGTTAAAACAGGTTTGGGAGCTCAGTGGGTCTGGGAGGGTTGTTTGTGTTTGGGAGTCCTGGGCTAGAGCACAGGGCTGGACAGGAACGTCTTCCTAAACAGCTCTAGGTTGAAATGCCTTCAGTTACTCTTAGAGCAAATGCTGTGTGTGCACCTCTTTCTGCAGTTTAGCCATCCAGTATCCCACTTGCCCACGAGGTGGCTAGGATGCCCTTGCTGCTGCTGCAGCCTAGGGCTCCATGCCTTCTATGGGACTGGTCAGTGCCCCTCACCCTAGATACGCTGCATGATGGAGAGCAGATGTAAAATCTTTGGAGGGCCTCAAGCATGGGCAGAGATCCTGGTTGGGGTGTGTCCCCAGGCAGGCCAAGGGTCAAGGGGGGATTCTCCCTTTAAGACCTTTGTCTGTGCCTCAGCCTGCTCCTTCATGTGTTTCTCCTTCACTTGGATGGTGCTGTGCTGTCCTTGGGGAGTGGTGAGGCTGTTGGACTGTGCCACTTCCTTGGCATCTCCCTCTGGCAATATAGGCTTGGAAAGGCGGATAAATCCAGCGTCCTGTGAAGATGCCCCCATGAGACAATGTTGAATTCCATCCCCTTTACATGTCAGTACCAGCTTGAGCAGCTTCCAAGTGGTCTTTGCACCTTGCTTTTCAGGAGTGTGGTCATAATTGGGGATGCTTTGGTCTGTAAGCATGTTCTGGCTGGCTGGCAGTGCCCTGCTTCTGCACTCCCCATGTGCCCATCTCCCTGGCTGTCTGCTTCTGCCTTGACTCACTCCACGTTGGGTGTTGCCTTGCTGTGCTTAGTATTGAAACTTTCTGGAGCTTGTGGTGCATCACCCTCTGCTCTGGCCCCATGGAGCTGTGACCCCCATTCCAGTTTGACCTCTAAAAGTGGTGTGTCAATTTGTCCTTAAGCTTCTGTGGCCACACAGCTGAGGGTTGTTCAAGCTGGGTTGAGGTCTCTTGTCTGGGCTGCACTGGGGGAAACTGGTGTGGCTGCTTCCCCTGCTCTTGAGGTAGACAGAAGGTGGAAGGGACAGAATGGCATCACCACAGCCCCATGTCCTTGGGCATTTGGGGGTGTCACCAGAATGCCCTTCTTAAACTGCCACCATACTGGGGCCTGTGCTCATTATGGCTTAGTTTGCATTGGCTGGTGCAGCAGTTCTGCATTGTCTTCCCTGCTTCCCTTTCCCCCAGCCCTGCTCCTCCAGGCTCAGAGACTTTCCCTGCTCATGGCCCCCTCCCCAGTCCCACAAATGGGATTTGAGGAACGAGGGGCTCAGTTGTGCATAGTGCTCTCTGTGGTGGGGCTGGGCTGGGCTATGTGCCGGCCATCTTCTCATCTGGACTGATTTCAGAAACGCGCCCAAGACGTGAAGAACCCAGTGCTGGGACCTGGAGCAGTATTTATTTTCCTTCGCAAAGCCCCAACCTGCTTCTTGTTGGCATTTCTCATAAATATGCGCTGACATAGCAAATTGCTGGGCTCTGTGAGTGTGCCCTGGAGTCGCCAAGGGGGTACCATGTATTCCAGAGGTGAGGGGGAGAGCAGGGTGGGATGAGTTGTTTGGAGAAGGATCAGGGGCCAATGCTGGGAGGGAGGAAGTGATGAAGAATACATCTTGCTTTCTCCACTCCCAAATAACCTTGTTTGCTTATGAAGAAAGCTTCAACTGTAGTGCTTTGGGCTGTGCACCTTTTGGGTCTTGGTAGCTAAGTGGGATCAGGGCTGGTGAAAGCTTGGATGGGAGACCTGGGCTTCTAGAGTTGCTGGCATTTGTGCAGAGGCTGGCACAGTTGCTTGGTAGGAGGCATGCTGTAAGTGTTCCTCTGGATCCAAGTTGGCAGCACCCAAGATGTTTATCCTTCAGGAGTCCTCCAGCCTATCTCCTTGCCTCCAGGCTCTGTGGAACAGCTCCTCAGGAAGTGCTCCTCATGGTGCTAATCTCTGCTCAGCTCTGCACTGCAGCTGCCCTCTTCCTGCTGCAGGCTCCTGTTCCCCAGTCCCACACAGGCAGCCTGCCTGTTTGCACAGCTCTGATCAACCAACTAGAGAAGGATCTTCAGCTTCAGCCACATCCTGTTTGGGGATGAGCCTGGGAGACAGCCAGTGGGAACAAGTGAAGTCGGTCCTCACCTTGCTGTATGTGTGCTGGTCTTGGAGGCATGGGTCAGTCTGGAAGCTCCAGACTTGGATGGGAACTCCTCAGTGGCCTAACATTCCTCTGCCATTGTGTGCCATGGCCCTTAGAGTGAGCTAGGTTGACCTGACCCAGAGCTTCTGCCTTTACCCCAGTGTGGAGCCTGGGAAGTGGGTAAAGTGAGTCAAACAGCTCATCTCCTTCCCGAGTTGCTGCAGAGAGGGTGTTGGGCAGGTTGGGCTCCATCATGGCAATGAGCTGTCACTGATGACCCATCTCAGTGTCATGTCAAGATGGAGCACAGCCTGTTTAGCCATCTGGGCCTGCAGTTTGCTCTCCCTGCTCATGCCAGGCTGGGACTGTTGGAAACCCAATGCATGATGGCTGTCTTCTCCATGCTATACTGCAGTGCTCTGGGATGTGGCTTCATCCACCTCTGGGTACCCAAGGAAATAGATCCAGAGGCATGCTCCAGCAGCACAGGCCTCTCTTCCTGAAGCTGAAGGATATTATGTGGCAGGACTCTGCCATATCTGGAGAGGCACTGGTGAAGGCTAATGATAACAGCAGGGCACTGGGCCTTTGGACATTGCCTCCTGGCTCTGTTCCAGGCTAGCTCTGGTGTTAGACAAGCCTTTGTCAGCTCATCCTGTAGTTGGGAATTGTCCCCACTTCTTTAGTTACATGGCTGGCAGGTTCAATGGTAGTTTCTAGGATGGGGGACAAGAGAAAGATAAGTATAGGGATGGTCAGAAATTTTTCATGAAGAGTTTGTGGATTAGTTAAGGGTTTGGTTTTTTTTTTTCACAAGTGCTACTTCTGCAGGAAATCTGGATGTATAGTGGACAAATGGAAAGCTGAAGTATTGAGATGCGTGAGGGCACTGTGGGAGTTGTAGTTTAGGGGCTTTCTGATCCCATTCTGCTTTGTGGCTGGACTACATCTCTCATCATAGATGACAGCCACACAGTGGTCCCTCTTCCATATACACATGTTCTTCCTGAGGAGAGAAATAGGTGCGGGGTAGGAATTGGAGGTTGAACTCACTATCACCAGCCCAGACTGATCCATATCTCAAGCTGAGCCCTCTGAAAGTTATGGGATTAAGATCAAATGTATGTCTTTCATTTGCCTTCCATATTTGAGCCTTTTGGGGACATTTAGGTCATATTTCCAAGACTTAGGGATTTGTCCCCATTGCCAGTACCCAGGCATGCTCGGGGTTTGAGGAGTCCTACTGAGCTCTCTGCCCAGGTACTGGGTACTTGTGTGTGGTGCCTCCAAGCCCTAGTTGTTGGCAAGAGCATCCGTACTGCAAGTCCCAGGCCAAGAGTTCCTGCACTCCAGTCCTGGCTCCAGGATTTATTCTGGACCCCTGTGCCATGGGCAGCAGAGGAGGTACAATGCAGTTTGCAGTTGCATGGAGTCCCCCAGCCTCTCCAGGCTGCCTCCTGCTGCACAGGCTAAAGGCAGGGTAGAATTGCACCTTGTAGACTAACAAGATCAGAGATACAGGAGCTTTTGTAAGCAGCAGCTCACTTTATCAGGCATGCAGCCAGTGTACCTTGTGCAGTGGGGATGACCTGGCTGTGTTCAGTGTGTTTCAATCACTGTGATTGTGATTGAAAAAATTGGTCATTGTTAGTGGAGAGATTCTGAAACTGCATGTGGCTTAGTCATAGCTTCTCTGTGTGTTATTGTCCTTTTCTGGGCTGTGGACATAGTTGCTCATGCACAGTGCAGTAACCTCATTTCTTGGGGCTGTCCTTTGGAAGCTTGCCCCTGCTGGCAATCTTGCCCCTGGATTTCATAGATGTTAGAGATGGAAGGGAACTCAGAAGATCATCGAGTCCAGCCCCCTGCCCAAAAGGTAGGAAGTCAGCAGGGGTCATAGGATCCCAACAAGATAGACATCCAAATGTCTCTTGAAGGTGTTCAAGGTAGGTGCTTGAACTACCCCCGGCAGTAGTATATTCCAAACCTTGGGGGCTCGGACAGTAAAGAAGCTCTTCCTTATGTCCAGCCTGAACAGTCATGGAGGCGTTTGTGACCATTCAATTTTGTCATCCCTTGGGGTGCTCTGGTGAACAGATGTTCCCCCAGCTCCTGGTGAGCACCCCTGGTAAACTTATAGGCAGCCACCAGATCACCTCTGAGCCTGTGCTTTTCCAGGCTGAAGAGTCCCATGGCTCTCAGCCTGTCATCATAAGGTCTGTTTTCCTGACCTCTGATCATGCGTGTGGCTCTCCTGTGCACTCTGTCAAGCTTCTATATGTCTTTTTTTTGAATTGTAGAGCCCAAAACTGGATGCAGTACTCCAGCTGTGGCCTCACCAGGGCCAAGTACAATGGAAGAATGACATCCTGGGATTTGCTCAAGAAGCATCTATGGATGCAAACCAGCGTTTTGCATGCTTTACTGGCTGCAGCATCACACTGAAGGCTCGTGTTCATCTTGTGGTCAATCATGACCCCTAAGTCCCTTTCGTCCGAAGTGCTAGCCAGCGTAGCACTGCTGAGCCTATAAGCATGCTGCGGGTTTTTCCTCCCAAGGTGGAGAACCTTGCATTTTTTTGGTGTTAAATGCCATCTGGTTTTCATCTGCCTATTTCTTGAGCCTATTGAAGTCAACCTGGATTGCCCTCCTGTCCTCAGGTGTGGATGCTTTACTCCAAAGTTTGGTGTCCTTTTTGAACTTGGCCAGTCTGTTTCTGATGCCAGTGTCCACATCATTAATGAAGATGTTGAACAATATAGGCCCAAGGGCAGAGCCTTGAGGGACCCCACTGGTCACAGGGCATCATGACAATTGAATTCCATCAACCCCCACTCTCTGGGTCTGACCATGTAGCCAATTCTCCAGCCAGCAGATTGTGGAGAACCCAAGGCTGCAGTTAGCCAGTTTTGCCAAGAGGTGATCATGGGATACCAGATTGAGGGGTTTTTAAGAGTCAAGATATATGATATCCATCTCTTCCCCCTTGTCCAGGTGATAGGTCACCTGGTTGTAAGAGGAAATAAGATTGGTCAAGCAAGACCTACCTGCAACAAACCCATGTTGACTATCCCTCAGGATGTTGCCATCAGTCAGTTTGTTGAGAACCGTCTCTTTGATAATCTTTTCTAGGACCTTCCCCGGGCTAGAGGGCAGGCTAGTTTGCTGGGTCCACTTTCCTCCCCTTCTTGAAGATAGTCACCACATTGACCTTCTTCCAATCTTTGGGCACTTCACCAGAGCACCAGGAATTCTCAAAGATTTGTGCCAAGGGCTGGCCTGTGATGCTTGCCAGCTCAAGTACCCTGGGGTGTAAGCTGTCGGGGCTCGCTGACTTAAAAGTATTCAGCCTGTCAAGGTGTTCCTTCACAAGGTCAGCATTGATGGAGGGTAAGGAATCTCCCTCACCCAGGCCTTCCTGTCCCGTAATGGGCAGGAACATCCCTTGGGACTGGTGAAAGACTGACACACAGTACTCATTTAGCAAGTTGGCTTTTTCATGGGTGTCAGTTGTCAGATGTCTCATCTGGTTTAGCAGGGGTCCAATGCTGCCCTACCTTTTCCTCCGGTCCCCCCTGCCGCAAAGCTTCCACTGACTGCCCTGATTCCGAGAGCTCAGCCTGCCTGGGTACTGGAACTAGGCACAGTCTGGTGTGGCAGCATTGGCACAATGACCTGGATTTGTAGGGTGCACAGATCTTGGGTTGCATATGGGAGCAGACCTGACTCTGTACTTTAGGCTTTTACCTATCCCTTTTTTATTTCTTCCTGCTCGGACGTCAGTGGCAGAGGGCACCACAGTCAGATGGATTGCCTGCACAGTCAGATGGATTGCAAATTGGCTGAAGGGTTGTACTTGGAGGGTAGTGGTGGACGGGTCTTTTTTGACCTGGAGGGAAGTGAGCAGTGGTGTCCCCCAGGGCTCGGTCCTTGGGCCCGCACTGTTCAGTTTCTTTATTAGTGACTTGGACAACAGGGTAAAAAGCAGCCTGTTTAAATTTGCTGATGATACCAAAATTTGGGGTGAGGTGGGCATGCTAGTAGGGAAGGACAGATTACAGCAGGACCTGGACAGGTTACAGGGGTGGGCAAACGAAAATAGGATGAGTTTCAATAGTGACAAGTGCAGGGTGCTGCACTTGGGCAGTGGGAACCAGCAGCACACTTATAAGCTGGGAAACTCCCTTCTCAAGAGCATGGTGGCAGAAAGAGATCTTGGAGCCATTATTGACTCCAAGATGAACATGTGTCAACAATGCGAGGTCACAGTCAGTAGGGCTAACCGTACCTTGTCATGCATCTTAGGTAGGACCAAGGAGATGATCTTCCTCCTCTATGCAACACTGGTCAGGCTGCAGCTGGAGTATTGTGTTTAGTTCTGGGCGCTGCACTTCAGGAGGGATGTGAACAGCATTGAGAGGATCCAGAGGAGGGCCACCCGCATGATCAGGGG
>JAGPOW010000335.1:689536-705790 GCA_030014935.1 Caiman crocodilus | reverse complement strand
CACCATGGCTGAATTCAGAGCTGGGGTAAAGGTGGGGCACCAGGGTGGTTGGAGCTGCACCAGTTCACCCAGGAAGTAGTTTTCCCACTTTACTTGGCCCTGGTGAGACCGCAGCTGGAGTACTGCATCCAGTTATGGGCTTCGCACTTTAGAAAGGTTGTGGAGAAGCTTGAGAGAGTCCAGAGGAGAGCCACATGCATGATCAGAGGTCAGGAAAGCAGGCCTTATGAAGAGAGGCTGAGAGGCATGCAACTCTTCAGCCTGGAGAAACAAAGGCTCGGGAGGGATTTAATGGCTGCCTGTAGGTACATAAGGGGTGTGCATCAGGAGCTGGGAGAATGTTAGACTTTTCTTTCCTTGGGGTGCCCTTGTGAACTGACAGTCGCAAACTCTGGGAAGACTATTTTAGGCTGGACATAAGAGAGAACTTTATTGCCCATGTCCCCAGAGCCTAGAATGCCTCCCCCAGAATTGGTGCAAGCACCTACTTTGGACACTTTCAAGAAACACTTAGATGCCTATCTTGCTGGGATCATTTGACCTAATGTCTATGAAATCCTAGAGCTGGGTTTGACACCAGATTACATCTCCAGGGAGACAGTTCCTGGGCCATTTGACAGCCTAGACCCAAGTGGCATCCTGAGGGGATGCTATGGCAAGAGGGTGACAGTGGTGCTGTGACTGGGAGGAAGGGACACTTCTGTCTTAGTGCTGGTCCTGGTCAGGGCGTGAAATACTGTCTTGGTTCCTGATGTTTGTGATTTAAAGCTTGTTGTGTGGTGCTGTACCTTCAGTGGAGCAGCTGACGGGGGAGTCCTTGTCCTGGCCAGGGAGTGGCAGAGGATCTGGAGCTCACAGTGCATTCACCTCAGTTTGAGGAATGGAAAGCATCACTGGCTGGCTCCAGTGTTCAACAGCAGTGCCTCTCACCCTTGCCTCTGGCAGCAGGGCCCTACGCTCTGGGCTGAGCAGAGGGGTGTAACTTTGGTCCTGGGGAGGAGGTGGGGTGTGTTCCAGTTAGTGGGCCAAAGACCTTGGGTTCTGCCCTTGACATGGGTTGGCTGAGGAGAGGGTGTTTGCCAGATGGTCCCTAATGCTTGTCCCCTTTCTCCCCCCTTCTCCCACAGTGATCTGTCTCTGCAGTGGAACCAGATCTCTCGCCATTGCAGCACTGACAAAAGCAGCTCCATTGGGAGCATGGAGAGCCTGGACCAGCCCAGCCAGGCCTACTACGAAGGCCATCTCTCCCCCATTGACCAGAGCTTGTACCAGAACAAGAGGGACTCAGCCTACAGCTCCTTCTCAGCCAGCTCTAACACCTCGGACTATGCCCTGTCATTGCGGCCTGAGGAGACTTCCTCTACCGACTCCATCCTCCAGGGCTTAGGCCCCTGCAAGCACCATGATGGGCGCTACCTGCAAACAGGCACGGATGGGGCCGAATCCCCAGGCAGAGCTGGCTTGCACCAGCTAGGTGGCCACCCAGCACCCAACTCCAGACCATCCTCTTGCCCTCACGAGAGCAACTTCTCAAGCTCTTCTAAAGCACCCGTCCCACCCCAGCCCCCCATGAGGAAAGACAGCCTTCGGGTTTCTAACCCGCAGCCAGCTGGCACAGACAAACGTCGTGCCTCTGCCCCACCCAACTCCCTGCAGCTCAAAGGCAGGTGGACCTCGGACACTTTCCTGTCGCAGCATGACAAAGAGCACGAGGGGCCCTGCGGTCAGGCTCTGGGGATGTGCCCAGGCTACCCAAAGGAGCGTCTTTCGGCTGACCAGTACTACATGCTGAGCTCCCACCCAGACAGGCAGCAGCACAGCACCGAGCAGCTTGTGGGAGAGAGTTTGGAGCATCCTCAAGGGGTGCATGGGCTGCATCGGGACAGAAGTGCCCCTGGCAGGGACACAAGTGCCATGGCAGAGAGAACAGCCAATGGTGATCTGCCCCCTTCTCTTTGGAAAGGGCACATGGCTCATCGGCACAGTGCCCCTGAGCAACTTCTGGCATCCCAGCTCCACTCTCTGGAAGTAGCCAGTGGCAGCCAGGACTCCCAGATGCTGCCTGTTCAGGATGGGCACCAGTGGACTGTGTCTCCTTTGCACTCAGAGCAGCAGAGCCCAAGCTGGTGCCCTCTGGCTGCCAAAGACCTACCTTGTGGTGACCCAGCTGTGGCCAAGGAGTGGGCTAACGACCATGCTGCAGAATCCCAGTGCTCTGCAGGCTCAGCCCAGGATGTAGGGCATTGCCAGTCACCCTACAGGTGTTCCCCAGAGCCAGAGAGGCCCTGTGGTGAGCCAGGGGAGCCAACCACTCTGCAGTGGTCTGCCAGCCTGATGCCTGCCTGCAGTATTGAGATGCTGGCAAGAGAGGGGAAAGACCATGAGAAAAGCAGGTCAGCCACTAAGAAGATGGGCCCCTCCCATCACCGCTCGGCTCATATGCGGCGAAGGAATGAGCGCTTTGCCACCAATCTGCGCAATGAGATCCAGAAGACAAAAGCCCAGCTCCAGAAAAGCAGGGGCTCCTCAACCTTGCTGTGTGGGGAGGAACTGGTGGAAGAGACTGATGAGCCCTCCAAGAGCAACCCCTCCAGGCCGGTGTCCCCTCTTGCCCCTGCACCCGCTCCCCCTGTGCAAAGCCAAGTGCCCAACCCAGGAGACAGGAGCTCAACTAGCATGGTTCGAGCCAGACCAGAGCCCCTCAATCCCAAGCCAGATGTGGCTTCTACCGAGGACACCAACAGGAGTCCCAGGCACCTGACTGACAGGACTGTCCCAGTGCCAGAGCCTGTGAGGAAGGGCCCCTGCCCACCTCCTCCTGACAAGGAGAAGCCAATGGCCCTGGCAGGCAGGTGCCGGTGGAAGTGGTCTCCGGAGCACAAGCTACAGCCTCATCTGCCTCAAGACTCCCCAAGCCCTCATGAGGCTGAGGTGTATACCAAGAGCCCAAATGTCCCAGTGTCCCCACCACAACTGCCCGAGGATGCTGTCCTCCTGCCCTTTGCTGACAGGAGAAAGTTTTTTGAAGAGGGCAGCCGAGCTATCCCTGGAGCCCACCACCCTGGCCGGCATAGGAAGCTAGCCAGCTTCCGGCCCAAAGCAGCAGAGTCCAACACATTCCAGCCTGTGGATGTGGAGCACTGGGATCTGAGGCGCCACTCAATGGACCAGTCCTACACACCACTCTCACCCGGGAAGCAGAATGCTGCTGCCTGCCCTGAGTGCTGCCTGGACCCCCCTGTGTGCTACAAGCCCATCACACGGCACAGAGACTTTGAATACCTCCGGGCCTTTCCTTACACCTGCACTGTGCCAGGGCCAGTGCTTCATGAGCCCTGCCACTACTGCTCCAGGGACATGTGCCCTAGCCTGGTCCCCAGGAACATGCAGACCACTCACCATGGTTACCACTGCTACCCCCAACCATGGGCACGTTGCTCTGATTGCTGCTGCCCATCCTCACACAAGGTCCTAGAGGAGAGTGAGCCCTGGCCTCTGCAAAAGAGCTTCATTCCAGTAAGACATACAAAAAGCTAGAACTCTTGGTTCCAAAATGATACCTCTTATTAGACCACATGGAAAATGGCAAGAAAATTTTCCTTTCCTGCAAGTTGCTGCAGCTGCAGGAACAGAGCAGACTGTTTCAGGGCCTGGGCCTTGCAACAGCGGTGTGAGTTGCCCCTTTGGGGAGATGCGTGTGTGTGTTAGGAAACCCAGGGCTTGGCAGTTGATGTGATTGGCCTGTCTCTAGGCTAGCATTGCTAGGAATCATGTCTTTTCCCCACCTCCCCACCTTTGTCTCCATTTCTGCTGCTGTGGCATTCACAGGACAGCAGGAGGCATTCACTTCCATGGTTGTTATAGCTCAGAAGTGGCTGATCTGTGGACAGAGTGCAGGTGAGTGAGGTTAGGGGTTAGGACAGATTCTGTAGTGCAGGACAGTGCCTTTGGGCTCTTGATGGCTGGCCATAGGATCACTTGGAGGCAGCCATTGGCTATGTCTGTCTGTTGCACACAGTGCAGATGGAGGTAGGGGCCTGGGTGGTGGTGTTTATCACACACTATTGACCAGGGGTGGGCAAAATGCAGCCTGGGGTCCAGATACAGCCTGCCAGGCCATTCTATCTGGCCTGCGGGGCCCCTAAAAAATTAAAAAAATTAATATTTATCTGCCCTGGGCTGCCTCTTGTTCAGCCCTCGATTGCTTGCCAAAACTCAGTAAGTGGTCCTTTGCCCAAAATAATTTCCTGCCCCTGCTATTGACTATGATACTTGCCATACTCATCTGCCTTTTCTGGGGACAGCCTCTGGTATCCCAGCCCCTGAGCCTCCAAACAGTTTCTGTCTGTGCTGAGCTCCTGAGATGTGCCCCTTCCCATCCCTTGCTTCAGAGATCCCCTGCACCTGGTTATACTTGCCCAGCTGTGAGAGATCTTTACCAGCAAGGGGGCATTTCCTCTGGAGCCCATCTGTGCTGCTCCCAGGCTGGCCAGCAGGGGACAGCGAGGCATTGCAGTTTGTGCACCTGCAGTGGGGCTGAGACCACAGAGAACAGGGGCAGCCAGAGATGGGTATGAAGCAGGGAATGCAGTACTTGAATCCCAGCTATGCCTCTGATTCCAAGTCTGTCTTGTGCTGGCCCTGTAGGGAAGGAGACAGCAGCTTCCACCCTCAGGGGAGGTTGGATGCTGAGCTTGTAGCTGTCATTGCAGAAAGCTGAATCTTGACTTGGAAATCAGGATGTTTTTATATCTCGAAGGACTGCTGTGGGGTCACTGAACGGGTTCTGCTGTACTTGGAGCTCACATTTTATTCTCTCTGCACAATATGGGAAAAGCAATAGCCCTGGCAACAAATGCCTCCTTTATCAGAAGTGGCCTGTGGAGTATAGAGGATTCCTGCTGAGGTGCTCAGACCCAGGGTCTTCTCTACTGTGGCCAGCACCAGGTGCCCTGGGGCAGGTGCACGTACCCAGCTGTAGGCACATGCCTGGAACAAATACACTATTCACATATAATTAAACCAGGTGTTGAGCCAATGAATGTGTCCTCCCTGGGTGCATTTACATATGCCTATTAATATACAGCAGTAAACTCCAGAGTTTATTGTTCCTGGGCATGCATCTGCATGTGGGCCTGGGATTGCAGCATGTTGAGCCAGGTTGGAACAGCCCCAGCTGGCGGGAAGCCCAGGGGGTCAGCTTGCCAGCCTGGGACTGCTCCCCTGGCTCAACATGCTGTGGAGGGGCTGGCTGGGGCATGAGAGTGCTTCAGTGTGGAACTAGCCGGCAGGCAGCCCCTGCACTGAAGCATACTCAAGCCCCAGCCAGCTGGTGCAGTGTCTACACATGTGCTGCTGTGGAGTAAATTAATTTACTCCAGCCCAATAGAGGTGCACCAAGACATTTACTGCACAGTTAATTATTCTACCTTGTTAATAAGTATCTCATTTAGACACAGCTCCTGTGTAGTGGAAAAGGTCTGGGAGTGTGGCAGTTCTTAAAGCTGCTGCAACTCCTTAGCACTAATGGCTGGAAGTTGCTATAACAGTTGGCAGGACTCCCTGTGCCATGGGGTAGCATTGCTTTCTGAGCTGCTTTATAACTTTTGCACTAGCTTTGGCATGTGCTGCTAGATTTGGCAGTGTGTTGCTGTTGCTCAGTCAGTTGGTCTGGTTGAGCATATGTAAGGCAAAGGTAGAGGCAGAACCTCTCTTGGTTCTTTCAGCTCAGGTGCTGGAGGTGCAATTCCCTGCCAGGTCCAACTCGGAACCTAAATGCTCAGGTTCTCTGAGGTGCATGTTGGCTTTGTGAACCAGAAACAGCTCTTGGCTCCCTGTGTGCTGCTTTCCTGCTTGTGCCCCGCCTGGCTCCATACCTGTTGGGCTGTGATGGGACCTGCCCAGGCTGCTGTGTTGTAGGGAACACACCCACCTGCCTCAGCTGCAGCAAACTCTGACGTGGTGCAGACCCAACTGAGCAGGACAAGGTCTTTGTTGCAGTGCCACCCCATGGCCCTGTAGGAGTCAAATTGGAACAAGGGGCAGCAAATAGGCTGAATGGGTTTATGACTAGCAAGGGGGGCATTAGCAGCAAGAAAGATGCATCTCCCTCCTGAGACCTGCTCCCATCTGAAAGCTGTTTTTGGCAGAGCGTGACTATGAGGGCTGAAAGGTATAAATGTCCCCCCCACCTCTGCCTCCCATCAGTTCTGCTCCCCAAGGTGGGAGCAGTTATGGGGGAAGGCAGTGTGTGGAGTAAGATGGAGGTTTGAGCCAGACAGCTGTGTCTGGGGCAGGAGGAGTGGGAAAGCAGCCATGCGGGGGAGGGGCACAGACTTATCCTGGCATTCTTGCTCATCTGATTTTTCTTTGCAGGAATTTCCTCTGGACGAATGGGAGCCCGCAGCAATAAACAGGAAGGCCAGCCAGTCAGTGAGGTAAGAGGTGCTGGCTGGGGGATGGGGGACTGACTCCCCACTTGGCAGGAAGCCTTTGATGTGGTTCCTTAAGTGTGGGGCAGATTTTTTGCTTTGATTAAAAGCTAAAGCCAGAAGCCAAGGCTGGGATGGTCCAGCAGGGTCACCAATGCCCCATTCATCCCAAAGTGCTGCTTGGCTCCTGCTTCCAGCTGGGCCCCTTGGGCCCCAAGGAGCAGTGGTGCTGCCTTGGGTGCTCTTCCGAGCAGCTTGGAAGAAGCGGCCTCCATCTGGCCTGCTTGCTCGTCCCATAGGATGCTGCTGCCGAGCCCTGAAGCACCTGTGCATGGTACTGTCCAGGAAAGAACCTGTCCTGAGAAAAGCAACTCCTTGCTGCCCCTGTGGTCAGTGTGGGACCATCACTCATGGATTTGGAAGAGATGCCATAGGATGGTTGAGAGTAATGGTGTAGCTCTGCACATGTGGAAGGGATCGGCACCTGAGTAAATCCAGTGGACTTTTTGAACCCATCTACAAACCCTCCAACTCTATAACACAGTGGTAGGCTAAAAAACAATCTCACTTTTAATCCAGCTCTGGTACAGTCAGGAACCACAGTGGCTTGGAGTTTAAAGCCCCCTGCCCTCTGACCCTTTCTCAGACAATCTGAATTGCAGAAGCCAAAATAAGTGGCCTCCATAATGACTCCTGGGATTTCATGTGTCTGGATGCTGATGGGACAGGCAGGCTGCTGGCCCTGCTAAGAGATTCCATTTATGCTTCTGCTGGAGGCAGGGGATTTCCTGTGGGTCAGGATTTCCTCTGGGGTGTTACTGAAAAGTTACAGAACAGTAGCTCAGCAGAGACCCTGTCCCTTGCTCCAGTGAACTGAGGCAATCATCCAGCCTGCTGAGCATAGTGCCTTTTAGCTTATTTTGAAGGCAGAAGAGCTTGAATAAGTTCCCAAACCAGATCCTTTGAGGTTGTGAGCACAGAGTAGTGATGTAGGGCAGGAAGGGCCTTGAAGGTTGTTAATGGAAAGGTTTCCAGATGTAGAAGCCTTAATTTAGGTCCTTAAATCCATAATTTGGCACCTAATAGAGCTGTTTTTTCAAGTAAGTGTGATGCCAAACAGCTGCTGTCACCACAAGCTCCCAGTTTGGACATATGCTTCCAGACAACTGCCACTGAAACAACAGTCCTCTGGTGCTCTTGGAAATGGTCCTGGCATTGAGTGAATAGTTTTCCCAAGTGATTTAAGAGCATGAATCTTTGAAAAATCCCAACCTCAGTGCCTAAAGATAGATACAGGAGCCTTGAATTAGGCACCTGCTTGTTCAGACCTTCTCAGATTCACTTTAAAATTTGTTTAAGCCCCAAATACTTGGCATGGTAAAAGCAGCATTAGGGGAATGCCAGGAAGTTTAACTCTGCCTTTTGCCTCATTGCACTGCAACCCATTCTGGTAATGGAGATGTAGGACTTTTAAAGCATTTTAAGTGATATCCAACACTTTGAAAACACAAGCAGGAAAATGTGGCTCACTAGCTGGACATGCAATATCCCTTTCCACCCTAGTATGCTTAGGAGCATTTGTCTGGATTGCAGTAGCACTTGAAGGCCCCAATGATGTATATTAATTGGATAAATTACTGAGCTTGGTACAAGGGTAACTGGGTTATGATCACTGAGATGTGAGGTTGGACCAGGTGATGTAATAGTCCATGCTGTCCTTAAGTCCTGTGAATCTACAGCTAGGCTAGGGGTTTTCTGTGACGGCCCTTGCTGCTCAATGCCTTTGCATCTGTGACAAAGATGTGTGGCATGGAATGGACATGGTGTGGTAGCTTTTGTGGGCTCTGATCTCTCCCCAGTGTCAGGAGAGTGACTGATAAAGTGTAGGGCTGTCTGACTTCTCTACTGTAGGTATAGCTGAGGCTTTGTTGTGTGTGGTGGTGGTGAGGGTGGAACTGATAGATTGAGCAGAGGAGGGGTGGTGGTGCCTCCAGTCTGTACACCAAAATGAGATGCAGAAGGACATATCTTTGGCCTGTAAGTGGAGGCAAAGAGGGATTTGAGTGCCAGGGTCAGTGGAGGAGGTTCAGACAACTCATCCAGTAATAAGCACATTGGCATGGCTAGAACTGTATCTGTCCAATGGGGGTTGTGTGGCTCTAGGAGACTTAGCAAAGCTGGATAACTGTTTGTGGTATGTGTTTTAGTTATTGCTTCCTCTTCAAGGTTTTTTTTCTTTTAAATGAGCTTTCCCCAGTGTAAAATTTTCTGTCTTGGATTTTCCTTTTTTACAGGTATTCATTTGCCCAACAAAGGCAGATTCCCCTCTCTTTGTGCCCTCTTAATAAGTGGAAAGGCCTCTTGCTGGAGGCTACGTGCAGCAAATGGTTCTTTAACAGGAACTGGTGTCTGGTGAATGCCAGTATGTCAGGCTTCATGTCTGAAGGCTGTGCCTCTTGTTGGGGACCTTCCCAGTGAGGAGATTCCTGGATGAGGCTTAACAGTAAGGGTTCTTCCCAGCAGGGGAAATATAAGGTGGAGCATCTTGGGGGGCGGGAATCAGACTTACCCAGTACACAGTAAAGATGCCAGTACACCCTAGTACATGAAAGCTTAGTACATGAAAGCCATGGCCTCCCCACAGCAATCTAGTATCATCTCCTAAAGCAGGGGTTGGCAACCCCAGCACACATGCCAGAGCATGGCACACGAGGACATTTTGCTCTGCACACCACAGTTGGCTGAGGCTATGGGCAGCTGCTGTCAACCACACAGGTGACAGGGTGACGGCAGGCCACACTGTGAGGAGTCTAGGCTTTGTGGCAGGCAGCTGGGAGGTTGCAACCAGTGCACTGGGGTCCAGAGCTCCAGCCCAGCTCCATGGCTGGTAGCAGCCGCACACGCAGATCCGAGCATACAGCAGGAAAGGGCCCTGGGGCAGTGCGACCCCAGCCCCTTCTCTGCTGTGTCCCCTGAGCACACAGCCAGAGGGGGCTCCAGACCCTGGTGCAGCTGTTCACAGCCTGCTGTGAGCCATAGTGGCAGTGGCTACATGTGCACTTTGGGGCATGCTGTGGGATCCTGGGGCAGTGCAACTCCGGCCCCTTCTCCGCTGCGTGCCCTGAGGTGTGTGTGCCCTGAGGGCCAGGGGCAGTGCAGAAGCCAGGATGGGGCCAGAGGAAAGGGAGCCAGTTATTTTAGCCACTCCCACATTAGCACTGCAGAGAGAACTGCAATGTTTTGGATTGCAAACAGAAGTGGGGGCAGGGAGGGGGGCAGCTGGGATGTCAACACGGGTCTGTAGAGAAAGGCAAACTCTGGCTATTCCTTGGATTTCAGGAGCAAGATGGGGCAGGGGCAGGATAAATGCTGTTCCTTCTCTCTGCCTGTGGGCTCTAGGGACATGCATGCATGAGACAATTAGGGTACCCTGCTGGGAAGGGAATGCCTGTGCCTGTGGCTAAGATTTGTTTGCCTAGTCTTGAGCATCACAGCAAGTAGAGTGGTTTTCCAAAGGGTGCGGGTTGGAAGATTGCAGGCAATACAGTCCCTGTCTATGTAAAATCCCCGGTTCTCATGTAGTGCTTTCCACCAGTAGATTGTAAAGTGCTTTGCAAAGTAAGTTGGTATATCAACAGTACAGGTGGGGAAACTGAAGCACAGAGTCGGGAAGCGAGTTGCTCAAGGTCACCCAGCAGGATAATGGCAGCTCCTGACTGCCAGCACACCACGCCATCCACTAGACAATACTGTCTTCACAATGCAGCTAGTTTTGCCTCAGGTTTGTGGGGGCAGGAGGGGAGAATAGACTGTTCAGAGTTAACTCACCCCTGCAGCCATTTTGTCCAGTATAAGCGGTAGGTAGTTCAGGGGTGGACAGAAGCTCCAGTTCCTAGGGCTACTGTTCAGCACCAAGGTCTGCCATGTCCTAGATAAGTTGTGGAGAGGAGAAAAACCCAGTTCCATTCAAGGCATGGGGGCCTAGTAGTGCTGTGCGTGGGAGCCTAGTTGAGCCTGGCTCCTCTGGTCACTCTGAGGGCTCTACAAAGCTGGGTTGTTGTCAGCCTAGAATGGGAGCATGCAGCAAGTCTGGGCTTGCTGGAGCCCTGGTGTCAGGTGCTCTGACCACCCACCTCCTTTCCTTCAACCTCCACTTCTGGCCTAGGCTACTGGAACACCAAGCTAAACCTTGCATGGGGGGAGCATCTGTAGAAGGGATATGCCCAGTGGGTTGGGAATGGGATCATTTGAGGTTCTGGTGTCAGGCAGTATCACAGACATGTCCCCCTGAAGTGACTGAGTACCATCATTGGCTTCATGCTGGGGCATTTCAAACATGGATGTCCTGGTGGAAGTATCCTGAGAACTCTCTTTAGACTACCTGTGCCAGGGTTCCCAGGGCACAACTCTGGCACTGAAGCCCTTGAGGTATGGGTCAGGGGGAGGAGAGTGGGAGGGGAATGGTAACATGATTTGGGGACATAAAAATCCTACAGTAGATAGGTAGAGGCCCAGAGCACTACGTGAATGGAATAGGCTGGGCCCTGCAGCATAGAGTTGTGAGGATTTGTGGCCTTGTTGGAGGCTGTTGCTATCTAGAGTTACTCCCAGGGACCAGGGTTGCCCTAACAGTAGGGAATTGGGCTTTAAAGTACCTGGGTATGACAGTAACCCTGTCTGTAGACAAGCACTTGGCAGCCCTGAGCAGGCTGAGGCTGGGCAGGAAACGTGACCATGTGATTGAATTGCTTTTGGGTTGTCTGCCCCCTCCTGTCTCTTGCAGTGAACTGTCACACTACAAGATCAGCTTCCAGAGGGGGGGTCCATTCCAGCCCTGCTTTGAGAGCTCTGAGCAAGAGTGGCCCAAGTGCTACCGGGCCACGTCCTCCCTAGACCTCTCCTGGGACGGTGATCAAGCTGCACAAGGGCTGGAGAGCCCAGCTTATGAGGAGAGCCTGCCAGAGCTGCTGCATCGCCCACTCCGTGGACGGGCATTCTCCGAAAGCCACCTCATCATAGAGCCTCCGAGTCCCAGGTGCATGGAGAGAAGAGACATCCCCTCAGCTAAGCTAGACGAGACTAGGCCAGAGCCTCCACGTCCAACCAGAAAAAAAGGGCCACCCCCTCCACGACCCCCACCCCCCAACTGGGAGAAGTACAGGACTCGCCGGGCATCCCATTACCACATCTACCCTCCTGAATCCTCGGGGTCCATCTCAGCCTTCACAGCAGTGCCCTTGGAGCAGTCCCACCAGCAGAATCGAAGCTCTGTAGAGGCAGCAAGGCAGCGTTCCCAGAGCCTGCCCCTAGACAAGCATCATGGGGACTCAGCCAAGCCCCCAGCCTCCTCACAGTGTCAAGCGCAGTTCACCCCACCTCGGGAATCTACCATCCCCACAGGCACCGGGCAGCCCCCAGATCAGGGGAGCCCCCACTGTTACTGCCCCAGCTCGTTATGGAGGACATCAGAGCTCCATATGGGCACCAGAGACTCTCCTAGGCAAGTATCCCTGCTGTCTCTTCCCTCCCACCACGGTGTGCACCCGTCACCTCCCTGGCACAGGAAGGTTAACAGGGGTCTTCTTACTGCAGCGGCAGGGCTTGTTACCTCGAGGTTGTTTTTGGATGCTGCCCATTGGCCCTAAGCTGTACATGTCTTATGGCAGTGGTCTCCAGGTGCTCGTGTCCTATTTTAGACTGGGACTGAGCCTGTTTCTCTAGGAGACAGAGAGCAAACATGCACTGGTCTGTCATGAGGAGATGCCCAACCCTGTTGGGAGTCCCCTTCTGTGGGCCTGAGCCCAAGAGCTTGGAGCACTTTGTTAGGTGTCTGCCAAACTAAAAGCACCTTGATCCATCGACCACCATTACAGCCAGAGTGAGGGATGTTTTCCATGTGGAGGGGTGGGGGCTGTCATCCAGCTAGCTTGGCACCACCACCTCCTCCCCACCCTGTCCAGGAAAGGAGCTGGGCTGTCACTGCCTATCTGCCACCCCTTGGATACCAATCCTCTAGCAGCTGGGATGATTGAGGATCAGAAAATGGCAATAGCAAACTGTGGCCACCCTGGCAGAATGCTGATGCTGGTCCCTTGTGTCCTTCTGCTTCCCTCATGTAAACTTAGAGGAGGCACTGAGTCCTGAGTTTTTTGTGGTTTTTTTTTTTTTCATGTAAGCAAGGTGAGGCACAAGCCTGAGGGACTTGTTACCTTTACTTGTTGCCTCTCCCAATTACCCATTGTCCAACACACTCCTCTGTCAAGCATGTAGTCATGTCTCTGAGCATTTTCCTGAGTCCAGTCAGCCTCAAGTTGCTTCTTTGAAATCAGGGCTCTTGCCCACCATCCCAGGGGCTGGGGGGATTTGAAGAGCTATCAGTAACTTTTCATTCCCTCTGTTTAAAGGCCAGATGGGCTCTCAGAGGAGGGAGTGAAGGCAAAGACCCAGTGGGATAAGGGAAGGCCTATGAAGGATGAGCAGTACCGAGTGATCAGCTGGGGCCATGAGCAGCCACGGCCCAGCCCCCCCAGCCTGGGTGAGTGAGGCTTCCCCATGACTTCCTATAGAGTGAGCCCACATACCAACTATGGCCATTCACTCCTTGCCTCCTTCTGCAGCCCACAAGGAGATGGAGTCAGCCCAGGAGAACGCGGAGCTGGAGACCTGTCGGCCGGGTGTGACAAGCAGGCAGCACCCCTGCCGCATGGACTCAGAGGAGCTGATGCGAGATGTGGCTGGCAGGGACAGCTCCCTGGCCAGTGTGTTGACCCCAGCTGCCAGCATGGTGACGACAGCTAAGGTCATGGGTGAGCTCTTCTCAGCGGGGGATCAGCAGGCATGGAAGGACCAATGCCAGCAGGACTGGCTGCTGGAGAAGCAGGGGGAGGCAGCGGCCCATGAAAGGTAGGAGACATCTCAGCTTCTCTTGCATGGAGCTGGCTGGTGGGCATTGGCAGGGCTGGATTTCAGGATGTAAATAACTGTAGATGCAGATACCACCAGCATTGAGGACTTTGAGGCTGGAGCATATGACATCGTTGTGTGTTTTCCAGGTTCCTTCAGTTTGACTCCTCTCCAAAGTTATCTCAGCCCTCCCCTTTTCTGCAGGTTTTAGCCCTTGTTGCTGCTGTCCCTATACATCATTGGACAGGCAGCCTCTGTGGCTGGCCGTACATTCAAGCATTGCCTCTGTGCACATAGCAGCAGTGAATCCTCCCCTTGTGACTCTTAGGAATGGGAGACAAGAGGGACTAAGGACACTGGTAGAACAGGACTTCAGACATGCGTTGAAGGAGCCCTGGAAGGCAGGCGCCATGGGTGTTCATGCGGGTGTGGATGCTGGGGTCTCCTGCCAGTGTGGGTTCCACTGCACTGTGCTGTGACATCCCCCACCGGGTCTCTGTCTAACCCCTGTGGTGCCCTGTGTTGGTGCAGGCAGGAGTTCCAGCCCATCTCGCCTCCCTCAGGTGGGGCCGTCAGCCCTACCTCCTACTCAGCGTATTATAACACCTCGGCGGGCAAAGCCGAGTTGCTGAACAAGATGAAAGAGCTGCCAGATGCGGCAGAGGGGACCTCTGAGGATGAGGAGGTGGATCATGAGCTGGCACAGAAAAAGGTGAGGGGGGCAGTTACAGATACTGCAGGCTCTGCCCTAGCCAGGGTTGCAGGTAGAAAACTTTCTACTGACTTTAGGGAATGAATGTGGGTATGGGTTCTAGCCTGGAGCAATGTGGCTGGGTCCCTGTGAGATCACCTGGCCATCTTTATACTCCCTGTGAAGTTTGGCCAAGGGCCCATGGAAGGACAGGGAAGAGAACCCAGCAGACCCTCACCTTCCTGTGACCACTAGCTTCCACTTCCTTCTCCTGAGCTGGGAATAGAAAGTCGTGTGCCCCTGCTTCAACCATTAGATACCACTTCCTTCCCCAGCATGGACAATAGAGCCCAAGAGAGCCTCTACCTAACTCAAACTCCACCCCTTGCTGGAAAGAACACAGGCTTGCCCCCTGCTTCAGCTCTAATTGCTAGGCCCCTCTTCCTGCCCAGAGCTAGGAAGAGAACACTGTCACACTGATTCCTAGACCCCTCTCCATCTCCTGTGTAACACACCCCCTCTATGCAGGCACAGCTCATTGAGAGTCTCAGCAGGAAGCTGTCAGTGCTGCAGGAGGCGCAGCGGGGCCTGCAGGATGACATCGGTGCCAACACAGCACTGGGTGAAGAAGTGGAGAGCCAGCTCAAGAGTGTCTGCAAGCCCAATGAGCTGGACAAGTTTCGCCTCTTTGTCGGGGACCTGGACAGGGTGGTCAACCTGCTGCTGTCTCTCTCGGGCCGTCTAGCACGTGTGGAGAATGCGCTCAATAGCCTGGGCCCCGAGGCCACTGAGGAGGAGAAGGTATGGGGCAGGAGCTGAAGGGGGAGAAGGAATTAGGTGGGAGGAGCAGACATGGAAGAGAGGTCTTCCTCAGTATGGGCATGAGTATCCCAGCCCCGTATCTCTGCTGGAGCTAGATCACCAGCCACATGCCATCCACTAGAGAACTAGGGCAGTGGGTCACAGGCAGCAGGGAGGGTCTGACTGCAGGATGGAAAATGCTGGAGAAAAGAAGCACTTCTGAGGTTGCTCCCCAAGGACTCTTACACATACTTCTGAGGTAGGGTGCACAAGGCACTAAGCAGTGCACAGCCATGTTCACCAACACTCCAGGCTCAGGAACTGTGTTTGTGAAACCAGCAGGGTGAAGTGAATTTACAGAGATTGTAATGGTTCGCTCAGGAACTGAGGTGGGACCACCCTGCCCAGGACAGCAGTTGGTTATATAGGCAACCACATTCTGCATTAGCACAGATCAGGGAGGGTTGTCTCTGCTCAGGGATGGGATAGCAGAGGGCTGTGGGGCAGGATTGAGGGGTAAAAGCTGAGTTGTGTGTAAGGTTTCCCATCTCCTGAACACTCTTCCTCAATTCCAACATTTCTATGAATTATTTGGGGGTTCTTTATGTGGAGCTGGGCCCTATTCTGTCTTGTCTTGGGGACCTCCAATCTTGCCCTTCACGTCTTGCCTCAAGATCACAGCAGCTCTGAAGGCCATGCTTACCACCACCCCACCCCTTTCTGTCCTGCAGGTAGCACTGATTGAAAAGAAGCGGCAGCTCTCAGAGCAGCTGGAAGATGCCAAGGAGCTGAAGGAGCATGTGGGCCGCCGGGAGCGGGTTGTGTACGGGATTGTGTCTCGCTACCTGCTGGATGAGCAGCTACAGGACTACCAGCACTTTGTCAAGATGAAGTCTGCCCTCCTCATTGAGCAACGGGAGCTAGAGGAGAAAATCAAGCTGGGGGAGGAGCAGCTTAAGTGTCTCAGGGAGAGTCTCCTGCTGGGCCCCAAAGAGTGTTAGTGCCCTGGCCTGCCCAGCAGCTGCAGCTGCCTTCTCATGGGATGATGCTAACAGGACCTAGAGCAGAGGTGGGGAATCGATGTGCCTTGCTGCCCACTGCAGTCTCCCAGATCATGGCCTTGGAGAATGGCTTTAAGGCTGGTGTTCCCACCTCAGCACATGCACTAATTCTGCTGGAGACTCGAGTGCCTTCTGGCTCCCAGGACCAGTTGGGCCCTGGTTACCAATCAGTGAGTTCATAAAAGACCTTGGACAGCCCCAAGAATTCCAAGTCCTGAGCACCCTGGGGTGTGGCTGTGCCAGCCATCTCTTCACACCATTGGCCTGCCAAGAACCTGTTGGGTCATAGGTGCCATCTCACTAACACCAGGAACTCAGAGGTTCTGTACTGCAGGAGCTCTGCCAGGCCTACGAGTACACCCCCCCC
>JAGPOW010000335.1:678173-689436 GCA_030014935.1 Caiman crocodilus | reverse complement strand
CCCCCCCCACTGGAGAGTATACAGGGATTTCTGGAGCTGAACTGGAAGGGAACCTGATGACATGGTCTCTTGAACACCCCACAGGGATGTTGCTTCAGCCTTCCCAGCCCTTGCCAAAGTGTGTGGCAGACAGCTGTGAGCGAGGGAACCCAAGGGACTGATGCTTGCCTCCTGTCAGCCATTCTGCCACAAGAGCCCTTGTCTGCATGAACATCCTAGCCACAGGCCTAGAGGGCACTGCTAGCCAAGCGCCAAGCCTGCAGACAGCACTACCAAAGTGGATCTTGTCCCAGTGACTGGTGTCTGGTCCTCTCTACACCTGTGCCTGCGCTTGCATGTGGGAGTGTGGCTGGGGGGCAGGGGATCCCTCTGAAATGTTATTTATTTTTATATGTTAAGTTGCTTCTTAGCCAGTGAAGAGGGCAGGGTGTGGGGCATAGCCGCAGCTGGAGCATCTGCTCAGAGCCTGCTGTCCTGATCAGCCCTGCCTCTGGGGATGGGATCTGGTCTGGGCTGGATAAAGACTGGGATGAAGGGAACCCAGATGAGCACTGAGAAGTCAGCACCAAAGACAAGAATTGCTCTTCCTCAGTGCTCCCAGGTAAGGATGGCACAAGGCTTTCAGACCACCTTCCCTTCCAGCCAGGTTCAACACCTCCCTGTCCTCCACGGGGGACTGCTCTCTGTACCCTCTCACCCAAGGCCCTGCCCCTTGCAGTAGGCTCCTCTGTGCAGTCTGTTCAGAGTCCATTCTGGCAGGGCACAAGAATCCAGGTCAGATCCATCACTCAGTGACTTGTGTGGATTCCTTTGTAACCATGACAGCTCCACGCAGGATAGTAGAAGCAGGTTGGGTTGTGACCTCCTGCATCTATTCCACCAGGGCACCTTGACAAGAGGCTGGGAGATGTCTGCAGAGACCCTGTCACTGATGGTCTCTGCTAACCTGTGCTTCAGGCTCCCAGCATCTGCTTTGGACTCTGCAGTATAGGGATCCCCATGACCAAGGACTCCATGTGCCTGGGGTGGGCACAGTGCTGCTGCATGCTCTGCTAACACCTGCGTGGTGGTAGCATCCCTCAGCCCCATCAGTGCTACTGTTGGGGTTTCCTGCGCCCCAGCATTCATTGCACATGCTAAGGCACAGGCTATTCCTTGCTGATCTCTGTGCCATGTCCTGACTATGCCAGCCCAGGTTCTGCCTCTTCTAGCAGGGCAGCTTGGTTGTAGTGGAGCACTGTTCTCCCCACAACCAGTTCTTCTGCTCTCTGCAAAAACTTGGTGCCAAAGGTACATGGGGTTCAGTTGTAGGCAGAGCCAAGACTGGAGTGCTGTGCCCTAGCAGATTGGATTGTGGGCCCCTTTCCTTCCCTGCCCACCCCACCCCCCCACTGTGGGTGACAGGGCTGCCTGTAGTGACCCCAGTTGGGTTCATCCTTGTGTTGCTTGTTGCCAATATCAGTCTCCCCATTAGTGGCTGTTGCCATACTGTGTGCCTTATCACTAGACAATATCAAATCGGTGAGCAGCTCTGGGGGGAGAAAGCACTAACCCAGGGACCCCACCCTCTTGTTGACCTCTTTCTGCAGGGACATCTGGCTTGACCACTGCCTCCCCCATCCCTTCTGGCTCCCAACCCACAGCAATGCTTGGGATTTACTCTCAGTCCCCTTGCTGGCCAGCAGAGTCCCTGGTGAGCTGGTTCTGCACTAATCACAGGCCCTGAATGGTGCCCTGTAGCTCTGGAAACTGGGGCTTCCTCACACTAAGTGCTGGCTCTTCGTGCTTGAGGTGTCCTGCTCCTACACTCCAAAGGGGTTGGCAATGTAGGGTTAATGTGTTACTTCCTTCGTGCATATGGCTTCTAAATAACCAAAGGAATTTGCTGGGGACTTGCCACAAATACTCGGCCCCTGACATCCTCTTCCTCTCCATTGTGTTTGGAACAATAGTCTGAATCCACCAAGCACTTAACTCTAGCTGTGCTGTGCTAGGCACATTCAACGTTGAGGCAAGTAGCCTTAGACCCTGCTCTCCTTCATCTGATTGAGGCACCATCTTGGTCCCAGGGTGTCATCCACCTGGTTACTCACTTCTGTGGGGAGGAGGAGGGTGGTTTATTCAGGCGTTGCCCACTCAAGCTCCTGGCAAGACTGCACTGCCTCCTGGGAGCAGTCCTTGTCTAGTCTACTACCTGTAGGAGCTTAAAAGGCATCACTGGGATGCAAAGGTTGCTGCCCCAAGCAGGCCTGTCCTCACAGCCTCCTTTGGGATGGCCCCCTGCTGTAGTCTTGCAGCCCACCATGATGTGTAGAAGAGCAGGGCCAGAAGGCTCCAGCAGATGTGAGCATCTCCCTACTGTGGGCTTTCTGGTGACAGACAGTCCTGAGTGAAATTCCAGGGCCCAGAGGGTTTTAGTGCTTGCTGCGCAGAGCCTCTAGCGGAGCCCAGCCATCTTGCATGTCATAGCAACCAGAATCCCTCCTGGCTGCATCGTAAGGGGGTGCTGTGACATGGTGGACCTCGGCTTTCAGCAGTGCCGCATGGAAGCTGCTCTAACTTGGCACAGGTACCATGACATTGGGGAATCCAGTTTCTAAGGTCCCAGCTGCTTGCCCTTGACCTGTTTTGTGGTCCCAGTATCACTCGTACTACGTACTATTGTGCCTTATAAAAATGGGATGGGGTTGCCCCAGGAAGGTTACACACATGTCCAGTGGGGCACATGGAAGGGGGTTTGGGAGCCAGTTGTAGTGCTAGAGAGGGGTTGAGCTCCCACTGATTTTCATTGTGAGTTGTAGATGCTCAGTATGAGCAGGGTCCTCATATCAGCACAGGGCTGCCCCTCCAGTACTCCACTCCGTAGCCCTTGGACAGGCAATGGGAAATCAACCATAGCTGGATGGCCTGTTAAGTGTCATTGTGGCCATGGATCCATTGTTACCCTTTGGTCTAGTGACCAGGGTAGACAGGTCAGGAAGGGTCCTTGGGACAAGTGTTTTAAAAAAGAATATGCTGAAGCTAACCTAACCCCTTAATATTAAAATATCATTTAAAAATTGTCATCGGTCATTTGCTGATGACTCATCTGGGTCACATTCCAGATTGGGAATAGAGATATTGTTTTTGGGTTAGCGACCAGGGGAATATAGCTAGAAACACTAAGCTCTTCTGATACTCCTACAAGCACTAATGGCACCACACTACAGTTCAAATGAGGCTTTCCCCTCATGGGGTAGTGCAAGTTAACCCTTCAGTGCCTCTTGAATCCACTGCAAAGCCCTTTCAAAGCAATTGGACATAAGCTTTTTGCTGAATTTGCACATGCATATTTTCCAATCAAGCCAGGAGCTCTGAAACCAAATGAAACTGGATTTAGCCAAAAAGGAAATAGCTGCTTTAGAAAAATATACAACTGATTAGCTACTAGATGAAAGTTGAGCAATTAAAATGTTATGTGAGAATGAAGTGCACAGGGCTGGACATGTTAGTTAAGGGCATCCTGTTGTTACAGGAGGTGATTAAAGCCATGGGAAAAAAAGAAGGCCTCTTTGAAACAATACAGGAATTCTGAACTGGAAATCTTCATTGTTTTCCATTCCGGGCTCTGGATTTCAACTGTGCATAAAATTCCTGGAATTCTCGCTTACAATTAGCAGATGTGAAGATACAGCCCCCTTTCTAACAACTTTCCAAGCCCAGTTTGGGAACTTAGAAGGGACGTGATCAGCACTTATTTCTGATAGCAAAGCCTCCTTAGCAACCAGGACACTTGTCATCCTCTATGCTATCTGCTTGACTTGTTGTGTTTTATTCAGCTTTGCTGTGGATGAAGGCTGGTGTGTGTTGCCTTGCTTGTAATCAGCTTCACCCCTATGATGTTCTGTGTGGTGGCACAGGCTCTGGAGAGGTGAGTGTCTGAGGCCGTGGGGCTGTTTAGATGCTACTTCCCTCCAAAACACTAGTGGATTGTTTTCTTTCATCCTCTTTTCTAAATGCACACACGCAGACTCGCCACCATTCCCTCTCCCAAAACCTCCTATGGCTCTGCATTATTATTACACTGTTTTAAGGGCCTGAAAATCAATCACTTGCACACATCCACCAGCTATCACCACACTCATTTCAAGAGACAAACCTGCTACAACCTTGTGCTCATTGCCAGGGCCTGCTCTCACCTCAGTCCCCTGCCATGCTGCCTTTCCTTCATGGCTCATAAGAGACTGGCTCCACAACATCAGTCTCCTAGTGGCCCAATAAAGCCATGTTGGAATCTGAACACACAATATGTCCTCCCTGCCCTCATTCCATTTTGTTTGCCTCAAAGATACGGGCAAAGATATGAGTAGCTGGGGCACAGGATTGAGGAGGAGGAGAGGTGTGGTGTGGTACCAGCTGATCACTGCCCATTTCCCTGCTGGGAGCTTGGTGTGGTCATGGGCAGTGGGAAATTAATGTGTTCACAGCCTGGCTGCCCTTCTGTTCAGGGTGGCAGCTCAGGCTCCATCCTGTGTAGCCTGAGCTCTCTCCAGAAGTGTCAGAATTGGTTTCCCCTTGGTTATAAGGTAACATTTTCCATCCTTTCTCTCAGTATTGAGACCCTCGCAATGTACTCCTTTCTGCTAGCACCCCTCAAATTGTGACTGTGGTGAAGACCTGTATGGTACCTGTATGGGGGAGACTATCAGAAATGCCCCCAGCTTAGGGGAAGGTGCTATCTCTGAATTGTCCTCTAGAAAGGAGTGTGATGGGCTTGTGTGTGCAGCTACTGCTCTGCCCAAGGGCCAGGCCTTGTTTCCCTAGGCTAGCAGGGACCAGAGATGTGTGTAGCCCTTGGTAGGAAGGGAAAATGGATCAACACCATCCCCTTCTGGTAGACATGAGAACAGCACAGGAAGCCTGAGGGAGGTTGCAAGGATGATGAGAATGGGAACATGCAGATTTGAAATCATGATGACTGTCTAGGAAAATGCAGTGCCTGGTGGTGTTTGGAGCTGTGAGTGACCAAGCAGGGTTGCACTGCAGCTTCTGCTGCCTCACACCTGCTTGGTGTCACTATATAACCCTTACTGCCAGGAGTTAGTATCCAGTTAGACACCGATACACAAGACTCTGCGGGTGTTTTAATTAAAGTGACTCTCGGAGCCACTCTAATTAAAATGCCTTATCCCTGAAGCATGTGTAAAATGTACCTTCGGTGAACATGAGAAACTGCATCAACCATCCACCCCCAGCCTAGTCAGGGCCACTCTAACTGCCAGGTCTATGGGTGGGGACTTTTGGGATCGCACTGTCTTATTTGCATCATGTTCTGCTTTCCCCCAGCAAGCAGCAGCAGCCTTGTGCAGCTGCCAGAGCTGTACGTTACACAGTACCTCCATTTGTGCCTCAAATAAATTTGTTACTGTGCTTGCCAATGCTCAGCACTCTGGGGTGCATATCTCCTGCTCAGGAGGAGTGGGGAGGTGTGCAGGAGGGCTGGGTTCCGCTACATTAAATGGTGCTAATGACCAAGAGCTGCTTGGTGTCTTGTGGTCACTTGTGCTATGGTTGCCAATGCCAGCTGTGCTGAGAGCAGGCATCAGAAGGTGGAGCAGGGCTGTGCTAAGAGGAATTCACAGGGCAATATAAGGGGACTGAGTACCTTGCGATGCCCCTGCTGGGGCAGGTCAGCCCTCACCCCCCAATGTCATGGCTGTTATTACCGTGGTTGCCTAGTAATGGGTAGGGAATCTGTGCACAGGGACTCTGAAAGGTAACCCTGCCCCCATGTTTAGGGATAGCCTCACCAAGGTACTACACAGGCAAAGCCCTCGGCACATAAATTCCAGCAGAAGCAATCAGACCAGCGCAAGTGCAGTTTGGCTGGTAGAACTGGGGTTCCTGCTGGCTCAGCTCTGGACATCCAAGTTCTTGCCTCATCACTCGCTCCCTGCAACTTTCAGCCAATGCGCGTAGCGCATGCTTAACCTTAAATCAGGTTGCAAACATGCTGATCTCCCTGGTGCTACAGGCCAGAATGCACTTCAGAGCTCACTGCTGTAGCCCTGCGGCTGCAGTAGCATGTACAAACAATGGCCAGCTTGTTGATGATCCAGGGAAGTTGGCAGGCTACAGGGTACTGGTATGTTGCACTCCATCTTGGCTGAGGCTGGGCATCTCCAGGGCCAAATGCCACAGCTAGAACTAAGGAGCCCAGCTGCCAAGATAACTGCTGCAAGACGTCCCTGGTTTTGGCAGATCCAACTTGGAGAGAGGCAATGGCACCTGCATAGGCTATGGAGCCTCCAGTGTGAGGGGAGACATCCACACGACAGCCTGGTAAGATAACTGGGTTTTCATGGCAGTGATGCACCTGGGATGACAGCAGCCATTGTAGCAGGCCCTGAAGGTGGAAAAGCTACTCTGAGCTACGTGGTGCAGACTGGGGAGGCTCTCCCAGGGCTCAAGTCCCTCCTGCTTGAATTACCACACATCTTGTGGAGACAGCAAATATACAGCCGTCAAGGATGTCCTGGTCCTGGGGAAATTGCACCAGTGGTTCATGCTCCTGCTGCTAGGAGTCCATGCATTGTTTCTGCTCTGATGCCAGAGATGCTTTGCGCTACAAAGCTATGTAGACACAGTTTTGCTGGCAGAAGGCAGCGTTGCTTGGCTTAGGGAATGCTCAGGGTCTGGAGGTAACTGTCAGCCACAGAACCAGATGCCATGTCTCCACTAAGCAGCTCTGCTGCTCAGGTTCATCCAGAGCAGCTTTGTTCAGGGGTTCTGTGGCGTGGACAGCCCCATATTTAGCTAACTTCAGTGGCTCTTGCTTTGCCTTTGCCTGATGCCCAGAAGAGCTGCAGGGAGACCAAGAAGGTTTAAAGAGCCCACTTTTGCCTGTTAGAGCTCTTCCTGGAAGTAGTGGGGGTAAGCACTCACGCATACCTGCCCCTCTAGCACTCATTCAATATGCTCTTGCTCTCTCACTGGCAGAGCTCTTGCTCCTGTCCTACAGAGCCAACAGCAATGGGAGCAGCATTCTTCTCTGGTCTTGCATGTCATATACAACCATGCACTCTGTTCCCTTTACAGCATTTTTGCTGCCCAAGATCTGCCCTTGTCACTGGTGTGACACCAGCAGCAGCACTGCCACTGCTGTTGGTACACAGGCCAGGGTGGGCCCAGGCTGAGTCTGCGCCCTGTGTTCACAGAGGTTTGTTTTCCCTTAGGAAGGACATGGCTTTGCTAAGGGGTTAGGGAGACATGACTGTGGGGCTCCAAGTTTATCACCTCTGAAAACACTTGCCAGCTGGGGTCAGTAGTGCCAAATGAGAGGCTGCTGAGCTGAGTGGTTAGAGAGCCGTTGTGGAAATAGCAAACTCCTGCAGCCACCTAAGGGTGATGAATTTGCTGGGGGCAGTCATTCCCCTGCTGTGCCACTAGGTGGTAATCTTGGACTTGTCTGGGCTCTGCAGTCACCTGCATCAATTGTCAGTACAGGGAAGTTGCCTGCTCCTCAGGTCTTGCATCCACGTCCCAGCGCCCAGCTTGGCCAGGCTACAGGTGGGCAGGATGTAGAGACAGCAATGACAGTGTCTTTCAGGGCAGAAACCCTGGATTTCCAGCCAGTTTAGGATTGTCCTGGTGTTCATTTGCTGGGCTCCACTTTGCCAGGGCACTGCCTGGTGCTGGACTCTGCCGGTGATTATAGTGTCACTAAAGCTGGCTGTGCCTGCAGCTTGGAAATGCGGCTAGCCCTGCTCCTCACCCTGCTGTAGGCTAACTAGAATGCAACATCCAGCTTTGCCCAGTGCCCAGGTAAGCCATGAATGGATCCTACAGTGATGTTACCATATGACTGTGGTAAAAGACCCTGACCTGCAGACGCCAGGGTGTGGGGGCAGTTCTGGCAGACCCTGGACACAGACCAGGAGAAATGCCTGCCTGAAATGTGCATGTGCTGCATAATCTGTGCAGATGCTTGCAAGGGTGCAGCCCCCCCCCCACTCCCTTTGCCCCCCTCCCCTCTGTAGGGAATCTATAGCCATCACAAATGCCACTGGACAGTTTTTCTGGGTAATATTCAGGCCCCTCCATCCTGCAGCTGCTGCCAGAGCCTGGCTGCATAGCAAACCAACCCCTGTACCTGGAGCTGGCTGCCCAGCTCTCCCCTGGCCCTTCTCCCCTTCTCCCCCAAAGGGCAGTCTGGCCATAGGGATTTACTCTAGCCCGGGGGTGGGCAAACATTTTGGGCAGAGGGCCACTTACTGAGTTTTGGCAAGCCATCAAGGGCCACATGACAGGCAGCCCAGGGCAGATAAATATTACTTTTCTAAAGGGGGGGGGGCCTGCAGGCCTGATAGAATGGCTTGGCAGGCCACATCCAGCCCCCAGGCCGCATTTTGCCCACCCCTGCTCTAGCCAATGAAGCTCAACTCTGCCACCCAGTGGAATAGCTGGGTGTAGCAAGGACTTGTCTAGAGAGCTGTTGCCTCTACCTAGGCCCAGGGAGGACTATTGCTCCTGGCTGACTCCTGGAGATGTTGTATGTCTAGCACATGGACTGTCTCCACCATCACCTTCCTTTCTCTGTTGGCTTAGAGCTGTTGAGATGCATCAGGTCCAGGAAATCCATTATTAGTGAGATGCTGCAGGGAACATTTCTTGCTCTATTGGAGTAGCTGGTACAGGACAACATTGCTCCACTGATTCCAGTGGAGCTCTGCTGCCTTGTCCCATTGGAACTAGATGACCTCTTGAGGTCACTTCTAGCCCTACTTGTCTATGAAATTGCAATGAGAGCAGGTATCATCAGGATGCTGTTCCACTCTGTGAGCTGGGGAAGCTGAGGCAGGAATCAGTGCAGGCCTCCAACCAGGACCTCCAACCAGGACCAAGACCAGAACTTAGGGTCATCCATCACCCACCACCTCTCTGCTGCAGAATCAGCTCAGGCTTCAGGCACTGCAGGTGCCCCCATGCTGGGGCCTGAGGCTGGCATCAGGGCTGCTGCTGTGCACAAGCACAGAAAAACCTGAGGAGAGACTGCAGCCAGAGGCTCTTCATCAGAGAGGTCTCGAGGCTGGCCTGTCTGCAGGCACTGTGAATGAGAATCTGGGCACTGCCTTAAAGCCTGGCAGGTGCTAAATTGCCCCCAGGATGCCTGGCTCAGGGTCCTCTCTGACCATGGGCATCAGTTTTATTTTCATAACTCCGCTGCTGACTTGCCAACAGTGTCTCAGCCACCCATTGGGAACAGGCATGTACAGAAAGTATGAGCCAGGCTTGCTTGTGGGCAGGGCTCTCCTTGCTTCTCTACTGTGAGTGTGTACAGAAGCCCCTGTTTCTGTGATGCCCCCTAGGAGGGACAATGCTGCAGAGTTATTGTAGCTTGGGCACAATCCCCCTAGAACTTGGGGCAGGCCAGAGCCAAGGCCCTTCTCCAGGGCACAAGGAGGGCACCTAAGACAGCTGGCATCTCCCTCCCTGTTCCTGTGCAGAACCTGGCACATGGCACCAGGACTTGCTCTTCCTGGCTTCCTTTCATCAGCTCTGCCAGCTGCCAGGCAGGGCTGCCCATGAGTCATGCTGCTCCCTCCTACTCTCACCCCCTTGGCTGGATGTGCTTCCTGAGTCCTGTGGAGGAGCTCCAGCCTGAGGCATTGGCTTCACATTGGATAGAGTGTGGGAAGGAACAGGGCTGATGAAAGAGGAAGGAGCACAGAGGCAGGCAAAGCCCCTCCTGTGGGTTCAGTGCTGCTCCTAGCTCTAACCCCCCCTGGGGTGGCTGAGGCCCTTGGCAAAGAGAAACTGACATTGTCTTCAACAGAAAGCAGTTCCAGCTCCTGAGGTCACAATCCTTCTCTGTGACATCATAACTGTTCCTATGATGCCATCATTAACAGAGTGGGCAGGGCTTAGGTAGCCAGAAAGCAAGTAAGTCCTCAGGCCCAAATCCCCTTTGTACAGAGATCAGAGCTTCCTTTCCCAGGTCCTGGGCCCAGGTTACAGCTAGGTGCAGTTACCTGTATGCCAGGGGGCTTTTAGGTCAGGCTGCTTGAGGAGAGGGCAAATGCTAGAGGTGGTAGAACATCAAATCCATAGTAACCCTTTGCCCCACTCTAGCCCCTCCCAACCATTGATCTGTTGCAGCTGGAGTACTGTATCCAGGCCATAGGAGGAGAGGCTGAGGGACTTGGGACTCTTCAGTCTGGAGAAGAGACAGCTCAGAGGGGACTTGGTGGCAGCCTACTATTATATAAGACAGGTGCATCAGGACCTGGGAGAACAGCTGTTCACCAGAGCCCCCTAAGGGATAACAAGGTCTAATGGCTATAAACTCCAGGAAAGTTGATTTAGACTAGACATAAAAAAATAAGTTCTTTATGGTGCTAGTGTCCAGGATTTGGAACAAACCCCCTCCGGAAGTGGTGCAAGCACCTACTCTGAACTCTTTCAAAAAACATGTGGATGTATTTTTTGCTGGGCTCACTTGATCCCAGCTGACTTCCTGCCTATGGTGGGAAGGCTGGACTTGATGATCTCATGAGGTCACTTCTAGTCGCTAATGTCTATGAAATCCATGAAATCTCAAAATGCACCACAGGCATTCCCATCCCCCTAAGGCAGCACTATCCTTATGGGGAAATTGAGGCACAGGCTGGAGCAGTGACTCAGCCTAAACTTCCCTATGAGTCAGTGACTGAGCTGAGAATAGAAGCCAAGGCTCATTTGAGCCCTGAACTCTGCTCTTGGCCCAGCCCTCCTTCCTGGGCTGATGCTTTAGAGTAGTGGTTTCCAACCTTTTTAAGTTGAAAACCACTTTTTTAATTAAAAAGCACCCCAAGATCTACTGTGTGCCCCCCAGGTCATTTTGTGGAGAGGGAAGGTGGGGCAGATCGAGGCAAAGGGAGAAAAAGTTATTGAGGTGCATGCCCCTGCTCCAGCAGGTCAGTCTGTGGGGGGAAGAGGCAGAGGGAGGGGAAAGGGCAATAGCAGGTGTGGTGAGGGCAGGCTGAGGCCCCAGCCATGAGAGCGGGAGCTGGGCATAGGCAGGAGCAAGGGCTGCAGTGAGTGGGGCCATGACCAGGTTGGGTGGTGCAGCTGCCTTGCCCTGCACACAGATTTTGGGGGGTAGGGGGAGCACATGCCCCACAGGGTCTCTGCTGGTGTGCGTGCAGTGGCGAGATATCCTTCGTGGGCCTAGATGAGCTGCCTAGTCTCTGACCCTCACCTGGTCAGAGCCCCACTCACCTGGTGGCAGGGAGCACAGGGGGGG